>ML835591.1:56763-92966 GCA_009831015.1 Picea engelmannii | reverse complement strand
CAATGCAAGGGAGATAAATGATTTATCATTGTCAGTAGTAATTTTGGCAAGTGTTACACACCAAAATGCCACACTTAAGTGTCACACCTATTTACACTTAAGTTTCGCAAGTGTCGTAAAGTGTCATATGCACCTTACTAAGTGTCGCATGCACTTTGTCAAGTTCTTTATTCACCTTAATAAGTTTCGCATGCACTTTACTAAGTGTCACAACCCCTTGACACCATGAAAGAACATTTTTCATAATCCCTAAGTGATTTTGTAGGAAGAAACCCATCATTTGAAAGCTGAAAACATGCCTTTTACTTGGAATTTTGACCATTTTTGGATGGTTTTGAAGGTCAACGTTCCCCTTCCCATGTATATGGAGTATTGGACCCTTACCAATGCTCCCCTTCCCATTCTTAGGGAGCATTTCTAACACTCTGTGTTCAATTTTGAGGGAGTGTTGATGTGGTCAAAGGAGGTTGCAACTATCCCACCTTTTTCTAAGGTACAAATCCAAGGATATTCAAGTTTTTTTGGGTCAAGGATTCGAGTCACCATACTTGGGTCCATCCTAGGAAACCTTAAGAATCCAAAATCCCAAATTATGGAGTAAAATCCTCAACCATTTCCCAAAATATCTTATGGTGGTTAATCCTCCCAATCCTATATATTGAGGGAATTTCCATGGTGAAAGGGGGAGGAATCCACTGAAGCATAATCATTCTGATCTAAAGACATTCATGCAAGGGTTGGAATAGAGAGATTGGAGATGTTGTTTCAACATTAAAGGTGATTTGTAAGTGATTTATTTATTGTCTTTCCATTAATATAAACTTGGCCTATTCCCTTCAAGTTCATGTGTTCAAACATATTCCCTATTGTTGTTTCAGTCATCGTAGATAGATCTATTTTGTCTAACCACATAGAGTAGAAGAAGGAGATTCCTGGTTGTCCATTTCAGGTCATGTCTTGCACCTAGGAGCTTGGAGATCAAGGTCATAGGTTGGAGCAGGGAGGACGACCATCGTAAAAAGGTACACCATATTCTCTTCCATCTCATTTATGTTAGTCAATATAATATAAAGGGACATTAGTGTCCATTTGTTTTCTTTTGTCTTTGGACAAAAGAAGGGGTCTTGGGCCAAAGGGGAGTTCAAACTGTCCACAGGGTGAAATTTCTCACAAGAATGAAACTACAGGGGTACCAAATCATGTTATGATCCCGTGCTCGAGGAAACTCATGACAACTTCCTCAATTTCCTTTTTTGTTGGGATGGCCTCTACCCACCTAGTGAAATAGTCTGTAGCGGTCAAAACCCAATGATATCCATCACTAAAGTTATGCTTGAATTCAATAATAAAATTTAGACCCCATTGTGGAAAAGGAGCTTCAACAATGACTGGTTTCAAAGGGAGCATAGTGAGTCATTGTTTTCTTGTGAAGAAATGGCAAGGTTGGCATGATTTGACATAATGATGGGTATCAATGAACGATGTGGGCCAATAGTAACCCGCCCTTAGTATATTATGGGATATAGTACATGCAACATAGGAATCGACACAATATCTTGAATGGATTTCCTTAATCAAATGGTTCACTTCATCTTTATTTACACACCTAAGGATGATTCCATCATGTTCTTCCAACCCAGACCATCTTGGGTCAAGAAATACTTCATGGCCTTTAGCTTAAAGGCCCTCTTCTTGTGATCTAATAAGTGGTCAGGGCATGAAAGTTTCTTTAGGTAGTAGATAATGTCCACATACCACTCATCATGTTCCAATTCACTCACTATCACATTGACTTGTTCATTCTCTCCCAATTGTATGGCCTTGTTGTTGCTTTCGGTCAGCATTTGGGCTAGACCTTGCCCCTTGATAATATTGATGGGATTTATCTCTAAATCACACTCTTCAAGTTTGGACACCCACTTTCCCCTAGTGCCTAGAAAATCCTACTGAGATAGAACATCCTTTACGGTAGGATAAGGCACATAAGCTATAATCTTGTTATATCTGATATAACTTCTAAAGTGCTTAAGGGACTTGACAAGGGCATAAGATTGCTTCTCAGTGATGGAGTAGTTCAATTCTACATCTCAGAGGGCCTTACTCATGAAAGCGATTGGTTTCTCATGGTCATCCTTATTTTTGTGTAATAAGACTTTGGCTATAGTGTCTTTAGAAGTGAATGAGAAAATTATGAAGTCACATGAGTAGTCAGGGATGACCAGGACATGTGCCTTAGTAATGGCATCTTTAATGTCTTCAAAGCATTTCAGGCTATTGTTATACCATCTTAAAGTTGCATCCTTTTTAAGTAAAGCATTAATGGGTTTGATATTTTCGATGAAATTCAGGATAAATCATTTGATAAAGTTTATTTTACCGAAGAATGATTGTAAAGACTTCTTGTTAGTGGGAGGTCGTATATGATTGATTGATTCAACCCTTCCGAGATTGATAGAAATGCCTTCTTTCGAGACTATGTGTCCCAACAAATTCCCTTTATCCACATCGAAGATGGACTTTTTGGGATTAAGGGAAATACCATACTTTCTACATCACTAAAATATTGTTCTTAGGTGCAAAACATACACGTTCATTTCTTTGGACACGACTGTTAAATCATCTTGGTATATTTCTATGATCTTTTCAATGAGATATTTGAAGGAAAAATCCATTTCTCTTTGGAAATTAGAACCAACATTCATAAGGAAAAAATGCATCCTTAGGTAGATGAAAGTTCCCCATGGGGTAGTGAATGCGGTCTTAAGTTGATCCTCCCTTTTAAACAAGACTTGGTTATAACTAGAGAAACCATTCAAGATGGACATCATCCTGACATTGGTAATTCTCTGTAACAAATGTTCCATGTTTGGGAGAGTGTAGTTATCTTTTAATGAGAGTTGGTTAAGGTTCCCAAAATCAACTAATAGTCTAATGTCTCCATTCTTCTTCCGAACCACCACTAGGTTTGACGTCCATGAAGAATATTTGATAGGGACTATGATACCAACATATACCGTCTTTTGAAGTTCCTTCCAGATTTGGGGTGCCAACTTTGGATTAATATGTCTTAAATTTTTTCTGAATTGTTTGGCTCCATCTACCAGAGGAATGGTGTGTTGGATGAAATCAATTCTATATTCTTTTAGGTCATCATAAGTCCAAGGAAAACATCCTTAAATTGGAAAATGAGGTATGGTATCTTTCTTCTCTTGGCCCTTGTAGTTCCCTTTCCTATTTTTACCATTCTCAGCTCAATCTCTGTCCCAATGTTGAATTCCAACAATTTATCATAATGGTCTTAGAAATGTTTTCCCCTATAAATGTCATGTTTATCAAACATTTGTTCCAAGGAAATACATCCTTTTAGGAGGGTGTTGTTGGGAAAGTCTATAACTTCCATATTCATGGAATTGGACATGAAATTTATTTGGGAGTTAGAGAAATATTTACCACCTTGCATGAATCTGAGGATCTAGGCATCATCATCAAAGGCTTGCCAATGCTCAAGGTTGTTAGGTACCAAAGGTCTAAAGACTACTTCCATTTTGCACAAGTCTTGGAGAGGACCCTCACAAGGTTGCAGAGTGGAAGTAGAGACATCCAAGGTGTCACCCACATGGTTTTCTTCTCTAGGAACTGCTTCAATTGAGAATTCATCAAAGAATTTCATAACATCTCTCACATAATCCCTATACTTCTTCAACCTTTCATTTTCAATGGCAAACTTCAAATTTATCTGAGAAACCACTAGATCAGATTCTCCTACTACCCTTAAGCGCCTTATTTTCCTATCAAGGGCTAGAGTAAAAGCTCTATTGTGGCTTTAACCCATAACCATATGATAATTTCTCTATATCAGAATTTGCGACCATATTGAGGACTGTCTCCTTTTTGGGTTAGTTATAGGAGTTTGCATTTGTTTTTCTGTTTGTTTGGCTTGTTTCTATATTTATTGAGTAGTTTAGTAATTCAGAGTCTTACTTGTACCTTTGCAAGCCTTTTGGCCCGTTATTTACAATCTTTCTGGAATATTTAGGGTTTCATACATGGCCTATAGTGTAGACAAGTGTGTACAAACATGCCCTACCCTTGAGACAGATGCGTACATGTGAATCATGTTGTGTGCACAGTCACGTACATCTCCTGAGAGAGAGTTTTTCAACTTCCCTCAACCTTTCTGGAAGTTGTTTTTGGTTTTCTGGGATCTTTTCAAGTCCTCTTAGTCTCTTTAGCCTGCTGTTAGTTTCATAAATAAGTTAAGTTAGTTAATCTCATAAGGAAAAATAAAAATAGTATTAGTTTCCATTACTAATTACTTCAATCCTAGTTTGGTAGTGTGGAATTTCTTTTGTTGAGTCTTTTCTTTCTTGGGGTTCTTTGGTATCCCTCCTTCTAGTTTGAATGATTCTAATCTAGTCCTTTCTATCTCTCTACCTTACTTTCACTGGTTTAGAAAAGAAAAGAAAATTTTTAGTAGTTTTTCATTTTTGTTTTGCTTCAAAAACAAGAAAATACAAAAAGAAGTTTGCTTTGTTCTTTTCTTTCAGTTTTTACTCTTTTTATCACTGAAAAGAAAGTTCATTTCCTAGCATTCTTTCTTCTCCTTTGTGCATTGAATTCAAAGACATACTTGCATTCTTGAAATATTTTGAGTTTTCATTGGTATCAGTCATAGTTTCACTTCGAAGAGAAAAAGATTCAGTTTTTCTTGTTTTGAAAAGTTGCATTGCATTTGAAAGTTAAGAGCTTGCATTTAGAAGTGTTCTTGTAGAACTATTTTTCCATTGAATAATCAGTTTTGTTCATTGATAAAAAATAATGTTCTTAAGTGTTTTAATTTCTGCAGGGTCTCAAACAAATCACTAGTTTCACATCCATCAACTCTTGAGTAACAACAACTAGAAAAATTAACGCGTAATCTAAAAACTGACTAGAAACTTATTTGTAGGGTTCACAAATTAGTCAAGGATTAGGGCCTTGGATTAGGATTGGAGAGATAACTCTCCAAGGCCATTGAAAAAACATAGGATTCTGACTTAGGGAGGGTAAAAAATCCAATTTTCATATAGGTATAGCCGGGAGCCTCCTCTAACACAAGAGTTAAACATAAGGTCGAGTGATAAAGAGTTGACGAGACTACCCCTCTAAGACTTGAACAAACATAGCATATTGATCGTATGTGAGGGTTTCATTAGTGTATATGCCTCCATGTGAGGTAGTGCTTTTGGAGATTCAGGCGTAGCTACCCTACCCATACGTTCGATCTCGACTGACGACTGTACCCCTGGGACACCGACTGCGAGTTGGTAGCTTTAATATCCTCTCCTCTGTACCACAGAGGTGACAACATGGGGCTTCCCATGGTACTTGAGGTAGACGTCGTATCACACTATCAATACCCCTAGAGGTTTCCTTGTGAAGCAAGGGTTACTTGCATCGGGTACGGGTGTTACGTCGAGGTTGGAGTAATGGCTTCTCACTCCATTCTTCGGTCGCGAGACTTAATCAACCCGTATTTTTTAGAAGGGCGATTTCCTCACTTCTTTGTTTCTTTAGTCTCAGGACCTAATCCACCTACGTTGAGGTATTGAAGAAGTGGTTTCTGCGTGTTTCTTCTTTAAGTAATTTTGTTAGTGGTGTGCTCTGTGCGTGTAGTTGGCCTTAGAAAGTTTGTTGGTGGTTACTCTGAATCTTTGATTTAAAGTGGCTAACCAACTACTTCATTGATCTTGAAGGGTCCAAGGCATTTTTTTGATAAGAGTGGAGTCTTTTCCACCTCCTCAGAGGCATCAACTAGACCAATATAGTTTTTTTGAGCCAACTGGTCATGTACATCTTATAGAGCCCGAGATTGTAGAATCGAACGCTTCTACACCAGAACTTACATCTCGAAGTCGAAGGCGTCATTAGACCTTGGAACCCTCCGCTAACTAGATCAAATGATCCAGTTTTAGTGCATATTATGAATTTTGAGTTGGGTAACACTGAAAACCATCCTCTTCAATGGTTTGTTATGGAAGGCGCCTCGAATGTGTCAGGGTCGAGGATCCCTACAACCCCCACTTCGACTGTTGTTGGGGGAGGAATTACACCCCCTCATATGTCTACCCAAATGACTAATGCAATTCAATCCATGAGGGATGCATAGGTCAGTAGCTCTATGCCTCTAATTATTATATCTAATTAGGCTTCGAGTGTGACTCTATCATCATTGTTTGTTTCTAATGTGTTTTTGTTTGGGATGTCGTCAATAAGCATGCAACATGTTTTGTATAGTTCTGAGTTGATCGTTCAAAACCTTATTTATGAAAAAGTGAGATATTAAAATGCCTTGCAAGGTTTTCCTTGGGGTGAGGGGAATATCCCTTCATCAATCCCCTTGCTCAGAAGCGGGTCTATTCCATCTTTCGGGCTTAATAATTTTGTAGGGTGGAGTAGTGTGATGAGTGGAGGATTTCAATCCTCCGACATGACTTCAAGTTCTAATCCATTCACATTGTTTGGTGGCTTCAGGATCAATCCTTTCCCTTCATCTAGGATGCTATTAGGGGGCAACCCCTTCTAGAGTCAATGAAATCCTATGCAAGGGATGTTGGTAGGGAGAAATCCTTTCCAATCCTTTGGAACCTGAAGGATGGAAGTTTTCCTCCTTTTGCTCGGGGACATCTTGGTTTTTATCAGAACCCTGGCCAATCAAAGAACTCTTCCTGGCAACTTAGTGCCAGTTACAACCCATGCTTTTATTTTTCAGTTGCCAATCAACCTTGGGCTCCCAACCCCGGTAGTTTGAATTCAAAGCCACAATCAAGGCTTCCCTTTTCAGAAACATTGATCTTGCAAGATTTGTCAAAAATAATGAATGACCTGATGTGTCATGATTCGAATTCGCCCTTGGTTCCCACAAAATTACCCTAAGACATTGCTAAGTTTGAAGGAAAATATGGTGAGGATCCGAGCGACCACATCACAACGTTTCACCTATGATGTTTGTCAAATTAGTTGAATGATGACTCCTTTAGATTATGATTGTTTCAATGCACTCTTATAGGAGTTGTTGTGAAGTGGTACATCGAATTGCAGAGGTTATATTTCTATACTTTTCATGATCTCGTGTTGGTCTTTTTCAACCATTTTCAGCTTCCAGTCCAGTACGATGTCAAAATTCATTTGTTGTTGACGTCGAGGTGAGGAAAAGATACCCACATTTTAGATCATATACAAGAGTGGTGAAGGTGAAAGAGCATTATTAAGGCCACAATTCCTCCCAAGTTCCTCTAAGAATGGTTTTTGAAATCCTTGTGGCTTTATATCTCCAAGAATGTCTCTATGTTGAGGGTAACATCTGAGGAGGAATCCATATTTAGGGCCCAATAGTTGGACTTGATGCACTCTCAGTTTGGGATCCTGTATGAAATTTTTCTGGATGCATCTCGGTCAAAAATTGACGCTTTGAAACCGAAATCTCGACCACATGTCGATGACATTGTTGGTTCTGTCAATAACACTACAACATATCTGGTTAGAATCTAAATGAATATCCATAAAGCTATGGCCAATTAAGCTACAACTTCAATCGTTCCCACTATCCAGTCGTCATATGTACACTTTGTGCAATTATCAAATCTGAGGGGTACCCAACAACCCGAAGGTAAGAAGAAGGGTAAAGATAAAAAAAGAATTGGGAATAATAATAAAAATGATAATAAACCAATTCTAATGTTGGAGGGGCTAAGAAAGAGAAAAATAAGGTGAAGTTTCAGTGTAAATTTTTTAAAGATGACCACTTTACTCATCAGTGCCCCAAAATGGAAGAAGCCCAACATTTGTTGGCCCAAAAAAAACCTACTGTGTTGACTAAATCATTCTCTCAGGGACAACATATGGCGGCAGGCTCTTCTGGAGGTTCAGGAAATGCACAAGGGGGAACCCAATGTGCATCCTTTCCATAAGGTACCACATCATTTATCCATATGGTGGGATCGAACATTTGTGTGTCAACCAGGGAGTAGGATTATCATAACTCTGAATTGACATTGAAAGGAAAATAAACTCCCGACCCTTTGAATTCTCTCCATTTAGAAGAGCTCGGGGGGTATGCAATGTCGTGCATACGAAAACAAGTGTATAAACGTTCTCCACACAACGAAAATACTAGAGCTGCACCCAACTACTCGATTGTTGAGGATTTGGCTAAGAAAACTTGTGCAATGTCGACCCTTGAGGTGATCCAGAACTACCCTTTGCAACGAAGTGCGTTTTTGTCCACTATAGAAACTAGTGATTCTTCGAGCTTACATGTGATAAATGTTTATACCGCAGATATCAAGCCTAGCCTTTCATGTCATGTTTCCTTTCATATTAATATTTTGTATTCCAAATATGTTATTAGAAGGATTGTTTATGATGAAGGTGCCTCAACATGCATTGTGTCTTTGTCTTGTTGGAAAGCCATTGGATATCCCATGCTCACTTTGTCTCCTACTTTGCTCATTACATTTAATGAATGCTCTTTCAAGTTGCATGGAATTATCTCTTCCTTCACTATCCAATTGGGGGGAGGGGGGGAAACTATTTTAGTGGAAGTGGAAGTGGTCGATGCCCTGCTAAATTACAACCTTTTGTTAGGACGAAGTTGGACATATGCGATGACCATTGTTGTATCTTCAGTATTCTAAGTATTATGTTTCCCTCATGAAGGGACAATCATAACGATTGATCATATGTCATTCACTCATTTTGACTCTGTGACATCTATGAGATCTACAGTCCTGTTTGTTGGAATCTGTCAGATGACAACTAAGAGCATTGGTGTTGGGTTGTATCTTTCATTGATGGGAACATTCAACTTCTTGACACCAATGTCATATATTAACGCTATTCTGGCTTGTTAATAGAAGTTAAGATCTTAGATTCCCTGAATCAAGTGAGCTCTTTTCAAACCTTGTACTTCAAGGATCCTTGGGTTTTACCCTCTCTGTCTAATTCAGTGGAAGGTCTTGTGCATTCCAGGATGGCCATTCCACTATCTATAACCGAGATAGCTTACCAAGCGATTCAACAAGCTACTGTAGATCTTGATCCTACTCCTTCCTAGACATAATAAGTGGATCATCTTACAGATCCCATCTAGGCCTTGAATTATTCTAGCTCGCTTGTTTTCCTTGATATTATTTTTCCTTTTGATGAGGCTATCCTTGGGGCAATGACGAGGCCAAAATGGCCCTAGGAGGACTTACATCATCGATATTGTTTCCTCCTGGAACTTAGTAGTGTTGAGAAGGGAGAGTTCCAATCAACCTTGAGTGGAGGTGATAATTATCCCATGAACCCCTAAGCTACACATGGTGTGTATGCTGAGGGAAACATTGAAAATATATTGGAAATAATTCCAATCAACATCTTGTGAACCCCTAACATCATGGAGAACGTGTTCATTGGTGAATAATTCTCTCCAGAGGAGATTTGCATTTATACTGCCATGTTCAAGGAATTATGTGATGTATTCACCTAGTCATACAAAGCGACACTAGGAATAGACCCTCGGATCGTCAAACATGAGATAAGAACATACGAAAGTGTGAAACATGTTCAATAGAAGTTATGGGCGATTTTAACCCTAGAAAGGTGACAACAATTAAGGCAGAGGTAGAGAAATTGCTCAAGGTTGGTTTCATCTATCTGGTTCACCTTATAAAATGGGTGTCAATTCTTCTTCTAGTTGATAAGAAGCAAGGAACCATTCATGTTTGCATGGATTTTCGAGATCTAAATAAAGCTTGTCCCAAGGACAACTTTCCCATGCCATTTATTGATCAAATTATCGACGAGTGTGTGGGAAGTGAGATATTTTCTTTTATGGATGGATTCATCATCGACGACACTCTGTATTGTTGGGGGATTAATTCTATCCTTCATAATTGTTTAACTCATGAGGAATCAAATAGTGTTATTAATTATTTCCACAGTGGAGCATGTGGTTATCATTTGTTTGGGTTGGCAATGACCCAAAAAATTATGCACATGAGATAATTTTGGCCGACAATATTCAAGGATTGTGTTGAGGCGGTCAAAAGATGTCACCCTTGTCAAGTTTTTTCTAGGAAAATATGAGTGAATCCTACTCCTTTATTTTTGATCATCACCATTGGACCCTTCATCAAGTGGGCGGTAGATTTTGTGACATGCCACCCACCTTCGACTAGAAAGCATCATTATATTATTGTGGTCATCAACTACTTTGCGAAGTGGGTAGAGGCCATGCCTACGTTTGCAAATGAAGGTGAGAATGAAATTCTTTGAATCTTCAATCAAATCATTAATAGGTCCAGAATTCCAGAAGATATTGTCACTGACAATGGAAACCACTTCTAGAACCGAATGATATTAGAATTAACATCGAAATTAGGTTTCAAGCATGCGTAATTGTCTCCTTATTATCGTTAGGCGAACGATCAACTAGAGGCTGTCAACAAGTCTCTCAATACCATCCTCCAATGAACTATCAATCTGAGAAAATCAAATTTGAATTTGATGCTTTACCCAAAATTATGGGCATACTCAAGTTTGGTCAAGACTACTATGGGCTTCTCGCCTCCCAACTTGTTCATGGGTGGAGGCAGTTCTATCGATTGAATATGAAATACCTCCACTAAATATTGTTATTGAGCTTCTTCTTGACATGACATAGTTAGACACACACTTTGTTCACTTGGAACATCTCGATGAGCAATGTTGTGAGGCTGCCACGACGAACGAGGCATAGAAAAAGCATGTTAAGAGTAAGTATGATAATTTTGTCCACCCAAGGATATTTTTCAAGGGAGACCTTGTTGTCAAGAAATGCAGGGCACTTCCACACTAATCCTAGTAGAAGAGAAGAATAATTTAATCAAGAAAGAAAATGACATAAGCAATCACACAGTACACCGATATTTTACCCTGGAAACCCTTAACCAGGAAAACCAACATTCCTTTGAGCGTTCTTCTCTCTTGTTGTCTTATTTATTCAGAATAAAATTTACATGTCTAACCTTGGTCCACATATAAGACACAATCGACATCATACCTTGTTGTACAGGAAAGAACAACCTTGTAGCCAGTTCGGCTTACATATGCATGACCAACAACCTACACGTACACATGAATTAACCTAGAAAAGTGCATTCTAAGATTACCTTACAACAACAACCTTACGACCTTACAACATAGGATTTACAACAGGAAAACCCCTAAATATTGGCATCGAAAAATGGTTACAGATTCATGCATATCAATGGCTACAAATCCTACAAATCTTGGGTGACTATTACAGTCGACTCCAAGTCAACTTTACCAATCGACTACGAGTCGACCTTCATTCGGTCTCTAGTCGGTTGTCTCATAGCCACACTTCGACCTCTTGTTGGTTGACTTGCTATCGATATCTTCGACTTCGACTTTAACTGGTCGACTCCTTTGACCTTCGAATTGTTGTCGATCCACCTCGACTTTGACCATTAGTCGATTCACCTCGACTAGAATTTAATTGCAAAGAATATAACAACCCAACACTTGTCTTAGTCTATGACCATGAAAAGATCGCTTTAGGGGTAGACAAGTTTAATTCGATGTGGCACGACCCTTACATTGTGAGGCGTGCCCTACAAAAAGGAGGTTATGAGCTAGTGGATTATGAGGGTAACGTGTTACCTTAGCCCAGAAATGGGCTCTATCTCAAGAGGTACTATGCTCGAGCGTTGATGCTTAGGCATCTACCCCTTTGTAATTATCATATATTAGTAATATTTAGGACTAGTCATTAGTTCATTGTTTTGCTTCAATTTTCTTATCGTTATTCTACCTTGTTGGAAGATGTCATGGGAGTCTTCAATATTCATAGGGTTCACGGATGGTGCCAATTTTCACACTCATAACCTTGCTTCTGCCACTTGGGTGATTTATTCTCCCATGGGCCAATTGGTTGCTTCTAAAGGCACTTGTATTGGGCCAACAATGAACAATGTGGTCAAATATATCATCTTGATTGAGATTCTTATAGACACCATTTCACATGGTATCCATTTTCTTGAGGTTTTTCTAGATTTACAATTGGTGATGTCACAGTTGAATGATGAGTACCGTGTTTGCGATCCCACACGTCTCTAATGATTTCTTCAGGTACGTCTTCTGAAATGTTATTTTGATTACATTACATACATTCATGTTTCTAGAAGTTCTAATATAATGTTTGATGCCTATGCTAATTATGTATTAGACTGCAATTTGTTTCATACTTAAATAACAGAAGCACACACATGCACATGTATATAAAAGCATTCCATTTTCATATATTATATAAGTATGCCGAGGCAAAAATCTATAAATATTTCTTTAATATCCATTAAGTACAAAAATATGGGTTGTTTTTACAAAATCAAGCTTCTAGCCCCAAATGTATATCTCTGTAGAACAATACAATATAATACATAGAGTATATGATGAGGGATCTACCCCTGCATGGTATCACGATAAAATATAATGGAATTGGCCAAATGATGAAAGAGTCACACCCAGGCCCGCAACACTCCAACAACCTGCCGCTGCATTTTCTCTAGCAAGTCCTCGATCGATATCACCAGAACTTGGTGAGTAAGATAGTCTAGGTTCCATTGGACATTCTATAAGACTCTCTCTGCATCCCCTTCGGGATGGTCCACACCATGTCCTTTGCATCTATGTAGAGGGTATCCCTCTGGTCGCTTTGATTCAATATCTACACATTCGAGATATTTTGTTAGAATCATTACCCATGCCAAAAGCATTTTTGTTTTGGTTTACTTCTTGATATTTCTATTAAATAAAATATATAAAATTTTTGATAACTTAAAAAAAATTAAAAAGTTTTACCTATGTCACCCAGTGCAGTGTCAGGTGGAATGGGAATATATGGATCTCGTCTAAAGTTTATCCCCTCATAGGGATACTAATCTATGGCGATGATTTGTTGCCCCCACCATTGAAATAAATCATCATCGTATGGGTTTGGCAGACGCCCACCCCTCAACAGTTGTATGAGCCCTACCCATTGTGTTATATATGGATCTAAGACTGTGTGGCCCCATGCAAACTCTAGGACTAATATAAAACACTCCCAAGAATAAGAAAGTGTAGAGTATGTTTTCGCAACCAAATTTCTTTGTCTTTCTCAACTTACATTCTATTAGTTGAGTTTTCATACACTATAACAATGAGGAGCTCCAATCATATACTGTTAGCGTCAAACATTACACTATGTAATACATATATGGTTGCGAGGCATGATGTAGTGTTTTTGATCTCAATATTTTAGCAATGGTCAATAAGATTATTTTTAGACTGGGGTTTTCCATATTGCGAATTGGGACTTGGCTCCCAACTGTTTGTGTACCCTGGGTACAATAGGCGGCTATGTGCTCCTCAATTGTCATTCCACCACCACCTTGAGTACCGAGATTGACTATGTCACCTCAAAAAAAAAGTTCGGTTATGAAATAGATATCTTTCACCTCTAGCTTTAGAGGATGGCCATCTAGCATGATTGCATTAGCGTCAGGTTCCCAATAATTTATGAGGACTCACAATAGTATTTTATGAGCCTGCGTGTTTCTTGTTTTAAAGAAATTTTTAAAGCCGCATCCCCATATGGATTCCAATGCCTCTGGATCATCAATCACTTGATTATCAATATCCTCATGCTCTCTTTCTCTCCACTTTATCACCATCCTGCATTTTTGGATCAAGAAAAGAGTTAAAATCTTAATTTTTTCACCTCAAATGGACTTGTATGGGGATGATAGTTAGAACATGCACATATGTACATGGTTTTCCTTAAAGTAGGGCACATATAGGGCCTCATGTATGAACCCCATGCTAAAGTAGGGCGTGTACAAGCCCACCCTTGTGTAAACATTAATAAATCTAACTAAAAAATGAGAAAAACAAGAACATAAATGGATGAAATTAAAGAGAACGACGAGGCATCTTACTTGGTGTAGATGGCACTTGATTTCATTGGCCATAGCTCCCACAATCCTCCGATAAAATTCGAGGGATTTTTGCAACAAATTCACTATTTGGGTACATTTTCAAATGACATGGTAAAAAACTTGTATTTTTACTATTTAATCCAATTTCTTTACCAACTTTGCTATAGTTTTTACTCTGGTTATGATTTTTTTGCCTAATTGACTAAATTTCAAGTGTAGACGACGTTCAATGATGCTATGTTTATGGAAGGATGACTTACCAAGGTGTTTTTTTGGCATTTTAGTCCAATTTTCCGACTCTACACAGTTAACGTTTTTGCTTACTGACATATAGGGTAAAACATTTTTTGCCTTGCATATTGTATATTTAATGACGATTATACATCTGCCTTAGGGTTGATCCCATTCACTCATGACACAAACTTTTCCCGCTGAATATAAGTGTCTTCTTGTTTGTGGTAGAGCCTACCGTTCATGGGAATCCTAGATATAACTTTTTTTTCCTTTTGGTTCCCATTCTGAAGTATTTTCATAGGATTCAAAGTCATGTTTAGTATCACCATGACATTGCATTGAAACCTCATATTCTTCTCGATGTATTTTTTGGATATTACCCACGAGGCTCCCATACTTTTGTGTTAATTTGTAACTACATTGCATATTTCCCACTTGCACTTTTTGGCCTAATGTCGGCTTCATCTTGCTATTGTGTAGCCTCTTATACATTCTCATCAGTTTCTAGCCTTGCAATATTTTCCTTTATGACTTGGCACATGTATCCCTGGAGGAAATATTCCCCTGAGAACGTGTTTGCTTGCATTGAGCATAGGTATGTTCCTTGTGCCTAGAACTAGTTTTCTTGCCCGTGACACTCATTTCCTCCACTATACTTTAACATTATTTTATTCCTTTTTAGGCTTTCTCATATGAAAAATGCAAAAAACAAAAAAGGATGGGAAAGTGTCTCCTCTTCATCCTTTTGGCAACAATCGAGTTTCCCTTGAATAAAGCACAAAGTTTTGATCTTATGTCTCAAAAATTTGGGTTTAGTATGGCTTTAAGAAACTGAACAAGTTACACAGTTTTTTTAGTCCTCTAGCTGGTTATTCTTCCAATCACTATAGAGAGTTTGTTGATGCCTCTTGTGTTGCAGACTTATGTCGTCATTCATATTTGATTCCATGCCACCTAACTCACTTTTTCTGTCGTGTTTTTGTTCAACATAAGTTGTATCCTGTCTCAGCCACTCCTCAAAATTCTTGACTTTTCATGTCGGCCTTCCCATATGTCAAGTATTTCTTAGAATCAACAAGCGTGTTTGTCCTATACTCGTGCTAATATGGAAGGTCCTCAGTGAATTCTTGTTTGAGAGTAATATCTTATTGACTATGACACATTGCTTTGAGAGTTTCACCTAGAATTGCACCCTAGCCCTATTTACATTGTTGATAGGTGACCTTATGCTCAATAGATGACACTTCATCAATGGGCACTGATTGAGTGGTTTCCCTTGTGTTCAACAACAAGATCATTATTCACACATTGAGATTCATGTAATACCTTGGATTCCGTTTGACCCCCTTGGTGGTTTTCTCGCCTCTACCGGTGATTTTCATTATTGGCCATTACTTAGAGGGTCTCTTTTGTGCATGTAACATCCCTAGTTTTAATCCTTGCAAATTATAATGTAATTGCATAAATGTCATTTAGGCCGGTGAGCCAATATGTTTGGATCAAGGAGACCACATTGATTAACATGGTTGATGGATGAATTGTGTATCATGAACATTCAAATGATTAATAGAAGTGGTAATCACTGGCTGCGATACAAGAGGTATGAAAAATATGGGGGGGCTATGATTCCACGAGAGAGATGGGTCCAAGGGAGATTTTATTCATGGATATTAATCCAACCCACATTCCTAAAATTGTTATAATTGTGCATATCCTTCTATTTGTTGTTGAGTGTTCCCAAATCCAATCATTAAACTCATGTAAGAGGGTGGGTGTGAGGAGTCACATCCCATAGTTATTGGGAGCATGGGGCTAAAGTATAATCATCCTTGGGAAGAGTGTGAGTCAAGCAAGCAAGGGAAAAATAAGGAAATTTGTATGCAGAAAGTAAATAGTTTTACACACAGATTTTGGGTATCTTGAGGAGAGATAAGTGTCGGGGAGAGCATAAACCATGATATGCTTGAAGGAAACCATGGTTTGGGTGTGTGTTATGCTAGAATTGAGGTTGGTGTGCCTGTAAAATAGGCTGTAATCCTGTAGTGTGTTTCTTGTTGAGGAAATGGCTCAATAGTCTGGTGAAGGCTACTATGAGCACTCCTAAAGGAACTAAGAGTTACTAGAAGTCCCCGACCAAGAGATTCCCTGCTAACCGAGTGCACTGGAAGTCGTGATAAATGAATGGTACAACTCGATGGACTAAGAGCAATAAAGGGGGTACATTACTTGGGTTGTGCAAGTTGTGGGGAAGAGAGTTGGTGGATTGGAACTGCTGCTAGAGTCTGGAACCTGGGTTTGGGGTTGTTGTGTGTGTAGAGTGTACAACTAGAAGGGACATCTTTCCTTATGGACTCATAGCCTCAACTCGGGGGTGACCTATTGTTGAGAGAAAATGAACAACAATGACAATGGCTTAGAGGTTCATCCTTCGTATGCATCCAATTGGTTACATTTTATAAAAAGATAAGTGTTATGTTGTTTTATTATGATTATTCCATTGTGTAAATGAATATTTGAATGTTGTGTGTTTGTTGTGTGCTTACTAGATGCATTAATATTTTTATATGTGTTGTTAGATGCATGGGTAAATCCACATGTTGTTTGTTGTAATTTTTATGGGCCTGTTGCCTCTTGTTTTTTTTTTTATATGTATGGGGCATTTTTGATTTTGTATTTAGCAGGCTAAGTCATTTCCGCAGTGACATGAATAAGCTTGGTGGCTAGGTACACTATAGAATAGTATCAAAATTTTGATTTAACACTAGATTTGTATGGGCCAGAGATCAACATGAAGTTGGTAAATTCGTCATCTCAACATTTGAACTATGTCAAATTTGGAGAAGAAGGTGAGTCGAACATTTTCACAATGGTCGCGACCATGAAAATAAGGAAAATTAGGTAGGCGAAGAAAGGACTTATGTGTGCTACATATTGGCGATGCATACTGCAAAATTGGTGCATAGTGTGTGCGCATTGAATATTGGCACTGCGCGGTGCAAAATCGGTGGTGCGCACGTAATATTGGTGTGCAGTGTGTGCACATTGAATATTGGCGCTGCATGATGTGCACATAGTATTGGTGCGTAGTGTGTGCATTGAATATTGGTGTTGTGCAATGAAAAATTGGTGGTGCACACATAATATTGGTGCACATTGAATATTGGACCTACACGATGCAAAATTGGTGGTGCGCGCATAATATTGGTGCGCAGTGTGTGCACATTGAATATTGGCGCCACCCGGTGCAAATTTGATGGTGCACACATAATATTGGTGCAGAGTGTGTGTGCATTGAATATTGGCGTTGCGTGGTGCAAAATTGGTGGTGTGCACTAAATATTTGTGTGCGATATAAAAATTTGCATGCACTGCATATTAGTTCGCGATATAAAAAGTTGTGTGCACTGGATATTGGTGTGTGACATAAAAAAGTTATGTGCATTGGATATTGGTGCGCGATATAAAATTTGTGTGCACTGAATATTGGTGTGCGGTATAAAAAATTGTGTACTAGATATTGATGTGCGGCATAAAAATTTGCACGCACTGGATATTGGTGTATGGTATAAAAATGTTGCGTGCACATGATATTCGTGCAATATAAAATTTGTGTATGCACTGAATATTGGTGGGCAGTATAAAAATTGTGCGCATTGAATATTGGTGTATGGTATAGAAGTTGTGTGCATTGAATATGGGTTCATGGGGTGTGTGCTAAATATTGGCGTTGCGCATTGTGGATCTAGCATGTGCTAAATATTGGAGCATAATACATAATTGATGTGCGTGCGGACTTCAAAAAGGAAGAATACAAGAAGGATACCACATCGACAAAACTGTCTTATAGTCTAAAAAAAAAAACATTTGGAGCCAAAATCATATTTTGGACATAAATAGATCAGATTTATTCAAATTGAGATGAAACTTGTGGGTTTCATCCACGGTGTAAAGGGCTACAAAAGTTCCATAAAGGGCCACTGACCAATTATGTTCCAATTTTCTAGAAAATCCAAATTACATGTTATTGAAGATTACAGTCAAACTCAGTGGCAGGAGCATAGTTACTATTGAAACTTGTACAGAGTGTCATAAATGTAGACATGAAAATACTTTGTGAAGGAATTGGCCGTATTTTAAGGAGTTTGGAGTGGAGGTGCCAAAACAGGGCAAAATCCACTATTCTAGGCCACTTTTTGGAGATTTTTGGGATTTTCAGAGGAGGAAAAGGGTCCCCAAATGGGAAAAAATAGAAATTTTATTTACTCAACATTTCGTATACTCATCAATCTAGAAAAAATTGGTTTAGTGATTTTTTTCCAGAAATGCGTATTTTGGGAGGGTGAAAAAGGACAAAGTTGTCATTTCTAGATTGTTACAGTTTTTGACTGGAGCATCAAATTGAAAATATGAGAGTTGATATGAATTCCATGTCATAATTATTATCTATGTATCAAATCAAACTTTACTTGTTTCCTAACATATTTACCTCTATAGGTGGCCAAAGTTGGTGTTTGAGATTATTTTAAACTTGGGAGAAGATGCACAAAATGGGTAAATTAGCAATATTCATTTGGCTATAACTTTTTTCTCAATGCTAATAATTGAACAAGAAAGTAGTCATTAGAATGATATTCGATAGGAGAGTCCATATATCCACTCAGAATTTAGTTTTGATCCAAAATATTCTCAAGGAATTAGAAGGAAAGTGACTGGTGGACTTGAAGGACACCATTGAGCAAAATGAGAATTTCAGGAAGCCATAATTTGGAGCTCATAAATTAGAATGATGCCCAGGTATAGCCATTGGAAAGGTAATCTAGGGGATAACATTATATAAGGAAAAAAATCTCATAGGAGGCATATGGATGTGTTGTAATTCTATAGGAAAATGGGAAATTAGATTCTATGAGCCATACAATTACTCAATGTGAAAGTTTTCCAAAACAAGTCAATGTTGGGAATTTTTTTCCAGATGTTATATGTACATGCCAAAGGTGAGTACTAGTTCAAAATAAGAGTATTTATTCCTATGATAGTGCCTATGTAGTGGTGTAGAGGCACCTTGGAAGTGAAACCCTTTGGTAATAAAAGAGGCCGAGCTTAATAACAGGGCATTGTTAATAAGTAGAGAAGCATTCAACCATAAAATGTTGTGTGAAGGGACTGCTAGAAAGATGATAATATTCCATAGATGAATATTGTGTGGGTCTATTTCAGAGTAATCCCAAGGTCCATTAGACAAGGGAGCAGGTCAAATCTTGTGCAGTTGGCTGAGGCAACAAAGAGCTGCAGAGATAAGTGTAGGACTGCATGACATGTATTGAAGGGTTGACAAAGGACTCGACAAGAGGAGAGAAATATTAATATTCAGATGTTATAGAGTCTGAATGGATTTCAAGGGAGAATCAATAGATATTCTCACATGAACATGAAGATAGTAGGTGAAGAATGTCATTTGCATGCATAGGGAGTTAAGGAAGACTCCATAGCCTTGAAGGTAGAGATGTGGTGAAGGTGAAAAAAAAACGTTGCAAAAGAAAAGAAAGGGTCTCATGAGGTGAGGTGTGAATTATGGAGTGGATGAGTCATCTCTATGTGCAAGCATAGGAATGCAAGAAGAAAGAATGGTTAAGCTATGGCTTAGCTACTTGCATCTAAAAGTATCCAAAGCAATAAATCCACTTACGTTATCAGAGTGCGTAGTGAAAGCCTGGTATAGGTGAAAAGAAGGATGGAATAATGAAGGTTCATTTTCATTTATAAGAAACAATGGAAAATATATAATTCCATTGGAAGTAGTTTAATCTTGAGTAGATAAATATGGATTAGCAAGGAATTGATAAATGTTGTTAAGAGAAGTATTTTAAATTTAGCAAGGTCGATGGCCAATTATAAATAAGGGAAAGTGATGCTATAATGCTAAAGGGTTAAGCTAGTTAGAAATATTGCAGCGTTAGAAGGTGGAATAATAGAAATTACATCATTCCAATGTGTGGGAAGAATTCTAGCAGATTAAAGTTGTGGCATGTTTTCTTGAGTGGGAGCAGTTGCCAATAAGGCACACTAGCTGTAAATGCTCAATAGTCAAGTTGGAATTGGATGGAAGATGCTTAGCAAGAAGAATCGATGGTTCACATATGATTAGAATGGTAGTGCAAAGCAATAAGGGTCTACAGGAATTCAAGGACAAACATCCACAAAAAGGAAAAAAAAAAAGAATAAATAAATCTGCAATAATTATGCATTGAAATGCATAATGGAAGTGATGCATGATGCCTATAATAAATCTAGAATGCATATGCATGGCGTAGGCATGATATGATCTAATTATTAACACATATTGATGTGTGTTTTTTCATATGGACATTCCTGGACATGTATATGGCATGAGTGTAGACTAAGGGTAGTCTGCTGATATAATACACGAATTAATGATGTTGTTGTATTGAATAAGACTAATGATGGATTGTGTATCTAAGAAATTGTTTATAGCATGGTTGAAGATGTTGATGATGCTGGTGCATATGCTATCCATCCATGTGAAAATGAATGAGTATGGTAAGATGTTGATAAAGAGGTCAATAGAGAGAGCTTGTGATCTGCCACAACAATATCAACTGGTCAGGTAGCATCAAAAAATTGGTAACATCCATGCATGTATGCGTTTGGGGTTCTTATCATGCATAAATGTTGAAGGGAATTGTTGTAAGAATTCCCTCATTCAAATTTTTAATATTGAAATTGGTGTTTAAAGGAAAAGGGCCTTAAATATACAAATCTTATTGATGATTGAATACATTTATGTCAATTTAATTTCATGTTATGTTATATTGGTTATGAGAACATAACCAAGTCAAGCAAGAGACATATTCCGGTTTTAGCAATGAATTCCATTAGACATGGCCATGTGTGAGGGCATGTTGAGGTTGTATATGGAAAATATATAGTGCCATCCAAGTGCATAATGGTTTTCCCCTATATAACTGATGTTTGGACTGCAACCTCTTTACCGACACAAGAAAGCACTAAGAGAATAATATTCCTAGTGTTGTGTATGGTTTGAAGAGGAAGGTATCCAAATGATCGGATAGGTTGTGAGGAATATTTTGGATGATGTGTTGAGGCACTGGTAGACCTCTCAACTCACCATGGTGGAATACATGACATGAATATATGGTATTCCAAAGTCAATGCAAGGATGCATTGGGTAAATGCGGCCATGGTTATGGGCACATTGGTTTTATTTATGGGTAATGTTTGATTGCATTATGAAAATCTTGGTGTGTTGATAATGCATGTACAATGAATGATAGTTTCATTCCATATGATATGAGTAATGGTTGAATTCTAATGTGAATAATGGTTGGAGATGATTGAATTGCTGGTAAAATACAATTCTGATATCATTTCATAAATTGCTGAAAAATGTGCACGAGTACTAACAATCTGTTTGGTTGAATAGAAGCAGGGAGAATTGTCTTGGATATGGCATGGATGTAAGATCATAAAAGAGACCGATGGATGATGTTGCACAAGCCAAACATAAAGGGAATAAAACTCATGCTTGGAATTTTTTTTTTCCTGTATAAAACAAATTTGAAAATTTATAATTGAAAATTGTATGATGATGTCTCATATTGACTGTATGCATATGATGTAGATGGGATGATTGCCACATGTCATAAATTGCTAGAGGGATTCTAGTAGTGAGTTGGAATTCGTCTGTGCAAGAACACCTTGGAAAATGATGGATCACTTAAGGAACTATATAACAATGAAAGGGATTCCCGAGCCTAGAGGCTGAGTACAAGAAGAAGAAGCAAGTTCTCAGGGTTGTAGAAGAACCAGGTTGTCAGTTCTAAAGAGTGAACTCTTGTGTGGGAGTTACACTGTCGAAGAACTAGGTTGTTAGGCCTTAAGAGTGAAATCATGTGTGAGTTGCATTATGCTAGCAAGGTTGTTGTTGGTTATTTTCTTGGTAGTTCTTCTTAGTAGTGAGCCCCTTGATATCCCAGTAGTGAGATTTCTAGTTACTTGTGCCAGAGAGACCCTGATAAACAAATGGTGTAACCTGATGGAATAAGGATAGTGAAGGGGGAAAATTCTTTGGGTCAATCTTGATAAACAAATGGTACATCTCGATAGATTGAGAGTAGTGAAGGGGGTACATTCCTTGGGTTGGGTAGGTCAAGAGGATGAGAGTTGGTGGAAATCATGATAGTTGTAGGAGAATGCTAGTGGGTTATGTATCTTTGTTTTGGGGCCAGAGTGCCTATGTATCTATGTTATGGGGCTGGAGTGCTTATGTATCTATATTTTGAGGCTAGAGTGCCTATGTATTTGTAGTTTTGGGGCTGAAGTGCCTATGTATTTATATTTAGGCTAGAATGTCAGTGTGATATGAGGTTTGAGAGCCTATATGTTGATTTAAGGTCGGGGAGCCTAGTATTGTAATTGTATGTTCACCATATGGTGTTGTGCACTGAGGATAGTGAAAAAATAAGGGGTAGGGGAATGTAACATCCCTAGTTTTAATTCCCTCAAATTATAATATAATTGTATAAATGTCATTTAGGGCGGTGAGCCAATATGTTTGGAGAAAAGAGCCCGCATTGATTAGCATGGACGAGGGCCAAAATTTATATTATGAACATTGAAAAGATTAATAAAAGTGGTAATCACTAGTTGCAATACGAGAGGGATGAAAATGATGGGGGGGGGCTATGATTCAACAAGAGAGGGGGGTCCAAGGGGGATTTTATTCACGGGTATTAATCCAACCGACATTACTAAAATAATTATAATTGTGTATAGCCTTTTATTTGTTGTTGAGTGTTCCCAAATCCAATCATTAAACTCATGTAAGAGGGTGGGTGTGAGGAGTCACATCCCATGTAGTTATTGGCATCACAGGACTAAAGTATAATCATCCTTGGGAAGAGTGTGAGTCAAGCAAGCAAGGGAAAAATAAGGAAATTCGTATGAAAAAAGTAGACAATTTTACATGCATATTTTGGGTAGCTTGAGGAGAGCTAAGTGCTAGGGAGAGCACCAACCATGGTATGCTTTAAGGCAGCCATGTTTTGGCTATGTGTTATGCTATAAATGAGGGCAATTTTCCTGTAAAATAGGTTGTAATCCTGTAGTGCGTTTCTTGTTGAGGAAATGGCTCAAGAGCCTGGTGACGACTGTTGTGAGCACTCCTAGAGTAGCTGAGATTCCATGGAAGTCCCCACTAAGAGTTTCCCAGCCAACGTAATGCACATGAAGCCCTGATAAATGAATGGTACAACTCGATGGACTAAGAGTAGTGAAGGGGGTACAATCCTTGGGTTGTGTAAGTTGTGGGGAAGAGAGTTGGTGGATTGGAATTGTTGTTGGAGTTTTGAACCTGGGTTTGGGGTTGTTGTGTGTGTAGAGTGTACAACCAGGAGGAACACATCTCCTTATGGACTCATAGCCTCACCTCGAGGGTGGACTGTTGTTGAGAGAAAATGAATAGTGACACCTATGGTTGGGATGTTCATCCTTCATAAGCAACTAATTGGTTACATTATATAAAAATATAAGTGTTATGTTTTTTTATTATGATTATTCCACGGTGTAAAAAATATTTGAATGTTGTGTGTTTTTTGTGTGCTTACTGGATGCATTAACGTTTTTATATGTGTTTTTAGATGAATGGGTAAATTCACATGTTGTTTGTTGTAATATTTATGGGTTTGCTACCTATTGGTTTTCTTTTATACATATTGAGCATTTTTATTTCGTATTTAGAAAGCTAATTCGTTTTCATAGCGACATGACTCAACTTGGTGGATGGGTATGTTACAGTGCACTATTCCATTTGGTTCACACGAGAGATGTACTTAGTGGTGGTTCCTTTCAATCCTTCGTCCGAGTTCTTCCAAATATCTGGCCTTTTGTTGTTCCTCATGTTGGATGATGGGAGATTCCCTAATTCCCTCCTTCCAGTGGATCTCTTCCTATCAAATTTGGCTCATCTTACTATGAGATAAGGATCTAGAGTATTCATTAGCACCTTGGAGCTTGAAATCATCAATGACAAGTTCCCTCGCTATTGATAGTGGGAATACATCAATATCCCCTGATCGATATCATTGTCAACTCATTTATTCACACTTGCTAGAATGTACTAGGTACCTTAATGCCCATTCTTATTATCGGTGGGTCATCTCATGTTTGTTAACTATATACATCAATGATCGGTAATCAAATGATGTCTCACAATGTTCGAATTCAACACATCTATTGACATAGTGTAGACTCGTACCATCGATAATTTTATTTGAAGACCTCACGTCTATAATAACATCACCTCTTTTACGTTGTTGCTCGAGTTGCATTGGATAATACCACTTCCTCTCTATGAAATTGGTACTTGTGGGGGATTAGTTGGTTTATATCTTGTTTCTAGATATCCTCCTTTGATTCTGAGACATAGATCCACTATGTATCTCTTTCATTATGATATATTTTGACATGGATCCAGTGTGTATTCATTTTCATGTCATGATCATTGCTTCTGTATATACATATTTCATGTCATGATCATTGCTTCTGTATATACATATTTCATGGATCTTCTTTGTACTTGATTTGACAACCATGCTTTTCTCACTCCTGAGCATGGGCATACCCGCCTTGGGAATATAGTGCTCTTACTTGTTTTATTTTGTAGGTTCTATTCTTGGACCAGATTTTGGTGAACTTCACCTAGGCCCACTACATCCTCACCTCCTGGATTTATGATGTATTTCGGTCATCAATTGCTTTTATTACCTCACACATTAGGGGGCATCTGTTATAGCATCAATTTCCACCACATATGCATTGATGACATGTTGTCCTTTCCCTTTCCCACTTGCATACCTTAATCCCCTTTTTCCTCCTCTGGATTAAAAAAAAACCATAATTTTTAGACATATACACACCCTACCAACTATGAAAGGCATGCACATACACATGTTTCTCCTTTGTAGGGTGCATACACCTTAATTTGGCTAAACAAATTAACATTTTGCATATTTTTGGGTGGGATTTACGAGTCCCCCTAGTTCCTGACCCCTTATTTCCCATATGCAACTCTTTGTAACCAGTCCAACCACTTGGAGAGGGTATAAAATGAGCCTAACACTAGAGGAGAGGAAAATCATACTTGAAGCATCATAATGATGGCATTTTCTTTCCCCATCTATAATCCCCTTTTCCCTTGTTGTTGATTTATTCCCTTAGACCCGAAAACTCCTGTTTCTAGCCTTCCTTGTTCCACACACCTTGTCAAGAAGAATCCATTCATCTTCTTTGGACTTGGATGAGCATTGGAGTTGGAGGTACTATCTATGGTCAGTGGTCTGGGTGGAGGGACCTGAATTCAGGTTCCCATCAATTATTTTTGTTTTAACGTATGATGATTATGTTTAAGCATTCAAATTCTTAGAACACTAATTTTTTTACTTTCAATCATTTTTATGAGAGTTAGTTATCATATAAATACTCCTTTGTAGTTGTCAACTTGATTGTTTTCAGGTGATCAAAGGGACTATTTGGAAGGAGCGCGGAAGTGAAAGGTTTCAAAAATGGGATCATCATAAATTATCGGGAACCTAGTATGCCTCTCTCTTTTCGACTAATAGTTAGTTACAAGATCTCTTGATTGCAATTATGGGATTGAGTTCACACTTTAAAGGTCCTTGCTCTGTTTTGGATTTAACCCACAACCATAAGATAATTTATTTGTAAAAACCCACCACCCAACCCATCTATGGAGGCATCAATATAAACCTAAAAATCTTAATCCATGTTGGGGACTTTCATAACCAATGTAAAAACAACAATTGCTTTATCTTAGAAAAATATTCCATATATTTATTTGACCACATTAACTTATTTCCTTTCTTTTGCAAGGAATTTTTGGGGTTAACAATCTTAGAAAAACCTTCAACAAACTCTTAATGACATCCCAACAATCCCATAGAATTTTGTAATTCATGTGCATTTTTAGGGGTTGACCATTCCATGACGACCTTAATTTTTTTCAAGATTCACAACAATGTCATATTCAAATATGATGTGTACAAGATATAATTATCTTTTTGAAAAAATGAACATTTGGACAATATGGTGTAGAGTCTGTGCTTGTAGTAACACTACAAAACCAATCTAAAATGTTCTCATGTTCCTAGAGAGTTTTGGAATATATCAATATATCATCAAGAAACAAACAAATGAAATTATCCAAGTAATAATGAAACAATCTATTTATAAGACTCATGGATACAAATCCCATATGAGTTGCATGAAAGAAGTGATGAACTTCATTAAAGATCAATCTATGAACATCTTCTTATTGAGGTATGCAAATCTATTTATGGAATCTATTTTAGCATCTATTTTTGCAATTTAAAAAAATAGTCATTCAAAGAGCTACACCATGAAGTATTTTTAGGATCCGACCCACTACAAGCTTCAATAAATGATGTTATCCAAGTATTAATGAAACAATCCATTTATAAGACTCATGGATACAACTCCCATATGAGTTGCATGGAAGATGTGATGAGCTTCATTAAAGATCAAACTATGAACATCTTCTTCTTAAGGTACAAAAATATATTTATGGAATATATTTTAGCATCTGTTTTTTCAATATTAAAATATAGTCATTCAGAGAGCTACACCATGAAGTATTTTTAGGAGCCAAGCCACTACAAGCTTCAATAAATGATGACATATCTTCAAATGAAAAATGACACACTGCAAAACCCACATAATGCAACTACTTATTAACACAATAATTTCGAAACGAGGACCATATTCAAAATATAAAGTTCCATATAGTGGCCATCTAAGCTACTATATGGAAGGAGTGATGAGCTTCTTTAAATTTCAAACTATGAAAATCTTCTTATTGAGGTATGCAAATCTATTTATGGAATCTCAATAGGCCATCCTCTTCAAGAGAATGACCTTTCAACTTTGTTTCTCTCTTGGTCTCACTAAAAAGAGCCGATAAAAGTTGTATATACCATCTATTATTCATATGCTAACTCAAACTACGATCTCTTAAGTTCACCTTCAAAAGAATCACTAAAACAATGAGTGACCTGTGACTTATGGCATATGCCACTTGGTTTGCCATACCTTTGATGTATGAGATTTCAAAATTATATTCACTTAAGAATTCATACCATCTTATTGTCTAGCATTTAATAAATTATGTGTGAATATGTATCATAGACTTTAGTGATATATCTTATGTTCCAATTTGTGGTCAACCACATAGCGCCTCCATAACTTCAAGGCTTGAACAACAACTACTAGCACCAAATCATGATTCACATAATTATGTTCATGGGGTTTGAGATTTCTATATGAATATAAAATCACTCACCCATCCTACATCAACCCACCACCTAACCCATCTAGGGAGGCATCAATACAAACCAAAAAATCTTAATCCATGTTGGGGACGTTCATAACCGAAGTAAAAGACAAAAATTGCTTTATCTCAGAAAAATATTCCATACATTTATTTGACCACATGAACTTATTGCATTTCTTTTATAAGGAAGTGATGGTGTTAACAATCTTAGAAAATCCTTCAACAAACTTTTAGTGATATCCCACCAATCCCATAAAATTCTACAATTCCTGTGCATTCTTTGGGGTTGACTATTCGATGATGGCCTTAATTCTTTTCAAGATTCATGACAATGTCATCTCCAAAGATGATGTGTCCAAGATATAATTCTCTTTTTGGAAAAAAATGAACATTTTGACAACCTGGTGTAGAGCCCGTGCTCCCACAAACACTGCAAAACCAATCTAAAATGTTCTCATGTTCCTAGAGTGTTTTTCAATACATCAATATATCATCAAGAAACACTTGAATGAAATTCTCCAAGTATTAATGAAACACTCCATTTATAAGGCTCATGGATACAATTTTCATATGGGTTGCATGCAAGGAGTGATGAGCTTCATTAAAGATCAAACTATGAACATATTCTTCTCAAGGAATGCAAATCTATTTTAGCATCTACTTTTGCAATGTTAAAGTGTAGTCATTGATAGAGCTACAATGTGAAGTATTTTTAGGATTCAAGCCACTACAAGCTTCAATCACCGATGACATATCTTCAAATAACATAGGACAGACTGCAAAACCACACAATGCAACCACTCATTAAAATTCTAATTTGGAAATGAGGACCATATTCAAGATATAAAGTTCCATCTACTAGCCATCTAAACTACTAGATGGAAGGATTGATGAGCTTTGTTAAAGATCAAACTATGAACATCTTCTTCTTGAGGCATGCAAATCTATTTATGGAGCCTCAATTGATCATCCTCTTCAAGATAATTCCCTTTCAAATTTGGTTTCTCTTGGTATCACTCAAAAGAGTCAATCAACTTGTATATACCATCTATTATTCATATGCTAACTCAAACTATGATCTCTTAAGTTCACCTTCAAAAGAATCACTAAAAAAATGAGTGATCTGTGACTCATGTCATATGCCACTTGGTTTACCATACCTTTGATGTATGATATTTAAAAAGTATATTCACTTAGAAACTTGGACCATCGATGTTGTCTAGCATTTAATAATTTATGTGTGGATATGTATTATAGACTTTGGTGATCTATCTTATGTTCCAATTTGTGGCCAAGTAGACAATACCCCCATAGCTTCAAGTCTTGAACAACCACTACTAACACAAAATCATGAATCACATAATCCAGTTCAATGTGTTTTTCTTTCTATATGAGTATGAAATCACTCACCCGTCCTACATCAACCCACCACCTAACCCATCTATGGAGGCATCACAAAATCTTAATCCATATTAAGGACTTTCATAACTGATGTAATAGACAACAATTTCTTTATCTTAGCAAAAGATTTCATACATTTATTTGACCACATGAAGTTATTACATTTTTTTCTACAAGAAAGTGATGGGGTTAACAATCTTTAGAAAACTATCAACAAACTTTTAGTGATATCCCACCAATCCCATAATATTATGCAATTCATGTGCATTCTTTGGGGTTGACCATTCCACGACGGGCTTAATTTTTTTTTACATTCATTCCAATGTCATCTCCAAAGATGACATGTCCAAGATATAATTCTCTTTTTTGGAAAAAAAATGAACATTTTGACAACCTGGTGTAGAGGCCGTGCTCCCACAAATATTGCAAAACCAATCTAAAATGTTCTCATGTTCCTAGAGAGTTATGGAATATAACAATGTATCAACAAGACACACTTGAATGAAATTCTCTAAGTATTATTGAAACACTTCATTTATAAGACTCATTGATACAAATCCCATACGAGTTACTTGCAAGGAGTGATGGGCTTCATTAAAAATCAAACTATGAACATATTCTTCTCGAGGTATGAAAATCTATTTATGGAATCTATTTTAGAATATGATTTTGCAATTTTAAAATGCAGTCATTCAGAGAGCTACAATATGAAGTATCTTTAGGAGTTGAGCCACTACAAGATCCAATCAGTATTGACATGTCATGTAATGATAGAGGATAGAATGTGAAACCACATAATGTAACCACTCACTAAAACACTAAGTTGGAAATCATGATCATATTCAAAATCTAAAGTTCCATCTAGTGGCCATCTAAGCTACTAGATGGAAGGAGTGATGAACTTCATTAAATATCAAATTATGAACATCTTCTTCTTGGGGTATGCAAATCTATTTATGGAATCTCAATAGGCCATCCTCTTCAAGAGAATTCCTTTTCAACTCTGGTTCTCTCTTGGTCTCATTGAAAAGAATTGATCAAACTTGTATATACTATTTATTATTCATATTTTAACTCAAACTATGACCTCTTATGTTCAGTTTCAAAAGAATCACTAAAGAATGAGTGACCTATGACTCATGGCCTCTGTAAAATACAATCACTATTAAGATGGTGAAATATAATGTTGTATAACACTTGAAGTACTTATTTCGATGATTGTACAATTTGTGCATATTCCCTATTTTCTTTTATTGAAATTTGGGCACCTACTATTCTCTTGAAGGAAATTTCTCTTTGCACTAATTCTATTTTAACTTTTATATTCCTTCAGATAACAAATTTGAAGGAGATCTTCCTTTTGCAAAAAGAATTGTCTCATTGCAAAGAAAATCCAAGTGATAGAGGTTTGGAATAATCAATAGATGTAAAATTGTTTGACTTGCACGATGAAGGTGTACTTCACAGTGGAAATGCTCATAGACAAATGCAATCATGCTTGTAGTCATGTATTTAGAAGCTACATATAACTATATATGGTGGCTAGATCAATCCTTAAGGCATAACCTTAAGTTGCAAGTAGTTTTCTTTCAAGAAATAAATTTTTGAATATTAATTAAAATCTCTACTAAGTTTCAGAAAATTAGTGGATGGTATGTTTTCTAACTTTGATAATGAATGAATTAAACCATTTTCAAATTTGTCGAAAATATGTTAGTCAATCAACTAAAATTGTCAAAAATATGTTAGTTAATCAACTAAAATTTTAAAAAATATGTTAGTTAATCAACTCAAATTGTCAAAAATATGTTTGGGACTAACTTGAGAAGACTTTATTTTCAAGAGTTTTATACACCTTCACGTTCCCTTTTCTATATTTCTTATAAATCCTTTAATACCACCCCCTCTTCCATAGGTGTCGAGATAACTCTACACTCATTCATGGCAAACCTCTTTAGCAATTCTTGTATGTATTTATGTTGGATTAAGGAAATGATTCTCTTTTTAATATTTCGATGAACATCCAAATATGAATGATATGCACACCATCAATCAATAATTTTAGATCTAAAGCCCAAATTTCATTTTATATAAATCAAGATTTCAACTTGTTTCCAATGAACGGCATTTCATCAACTATAAGGCTGGAATGACAAATAAATCACAATTTTTTTATCTAACTATTATGATCTCACTAATTTCTTACCTCTTTTCCCTTGATATCCTTGTAGGCCTACATACTTCCTCTCTGACCACATTGTCCACATATGTTAATTTATTTTTCCTTCTGATTGGCATAGGGATCCTCTATCGAGTCAAGGTAGTATGGATTTTTCATGATTAACTCAAGGGTTAACTAATATATTACAGAGTTTGTGACTGATTTCTTGCATCTTTTCCCAAAGATATAAATATAAATCCCTTAGACAATACCATTATTATTTTATAATGACAATATTTTTCATTATATAAGTAAAGAAGTCTTTAACTCCAATTTAAGACTTTAAAATATATTTGATATGAAAATAAATCTTTTCTATAAATACCTTTTATCATACTTGCAACTGACAACACCATATTCTTATTTCCTTAACAAAACAAACATGCAATTCTAGTTATGCAATCAGGGATGGGAATCGTCTGCGTGATTCTGTATGTAACAATGCATAGAGTGCATTTTGTTGGAAATATTGTTTTCATTGATTTCAAATATAGGGGGAGACTATAGATGCCCAATATAAATATTGTTGGAAATATTGTTTTTGGATTTTTGATGCTCAATTTGGATACCCTATATTTGAAGGCATGTTTACCCTATATACCTAGTTATATTGGGATCATATGTTATATGGTTGGAAATATTATTTTGAGACCTTTCCAATGGTATATAACATTCCCTCTAACTCCTTAGGAATGAGGAGATATGATTTTTTCCATTCCGACTCAACTATTCTTTACAGGTTGGTCTTGAAGGTAAGGATATAAATACCATAAATACATGATAGATGTGCACATTTTAAGAGAAACCAAGCAAGATATCAAGTCTGAAGTGCACAAAAGTGACCTGGGGTGTGCTAAAGGAGTTGGGGTGTCTTTTTGGGATCTAAAGGTGTGTAAGAGAAGTCTGAGGAGTTTTCTTGGGGTTTTTCTTGCTCTTAAGGTGCACTATGAAGGACTGAAGGTCTATGATGCTGCAAAGTGCATTGTTTTGAGGTTTTGATGCTATAGTTTGGGATCATATTCCGGGAATGATTCCATGAGGCTTGCTAGGGAACAAAGGCTAAATGTGACTAGGGTTGGAAGATTTGTCTAAAGTATGCAACATGCATGTGAAGTCATAAGTACTTTGTGTATGAATATCTTAGATTGGTGTTTATATAGGTCTTACTGAGTTGGTTCTCAACTAAGGATATTCGTTTCTCTAGTAGGTTGGTTCCTACACAATATCTTGTTGAGTTGGTTCCCAAGTGAGGGGATTGGTGTCTCCATCAAGTCGGTGCCTGCAAATATTGCAACAATAGGTTGGTGCCTACAAGTGTTGCTGAGTTGGTGCTCGTGTGAGGGGATTAGTGTCTCCACCAAGTTGGTTCCTACAAATAATTTCATAGTAGGTTGGTGCCTACATGAATTTATAAATATAAGTTTTATGGTTTTCTCCCAATTGGGTTTCCATGTTAAACTTTGTGCATTGTGATTTGAGTTTGTAAGTGATTATTGTTTCTTAGTTAATTAATGATTGATGAATGGTTAAATAAAGTGAAAAGTATATTATATTTATTCACCATCCCTCTCAGTATAAGCATAAGTTCAAAAATTGGTATTAGAGTAGGATCATTTAGAAACAATTTAATCACTTGAAGGAATATCTTGAAAAAATATGAATTGTAAGGAAGGTCTCCCTATAAACATAACTCCTTTTTTGATGGAACAAACTATGCATCATGGAGAATATAAATGAATATATATTTGAAGGCCCTTGGGTTTGGTATTTGGGAATCAGTCACAACAGGTTATACATATGAAGTTGGGAAGGAGTCAAGTGAAAATAATCCAAAAGCAATAGATGTCATCTTGAGTGGCCTATCATATTTTGAGATTGTCAAGATAATGAAGTGTACATAAGATAAACAGATTTGGGACAAGATACAAAAAAATTACGAAGAGATATCTGGTGATTGTTCTAGTTGTGAATCAAAGACAAAATAAGCACAATTTGTGAGAAAGATAAAAAGAGGACCTGGAAAATAAAAAGGTAATCTACCCTTAAAATGCTTTATTTGTGGTAGAAAAGGACATTTTGCTGCTAAGTGACCATATGCAGAAAGGGAAGATAGTGATGGTGAAGAAGAATCTCTCTCCATAACCATGGAAACAAAATTTGTTGATGAAGAAAATGATGATAATAAGAAACAAAAGCCAGATTCAGAAGAAGAATATCTTGAAGTAGAACTCATCAGTGCCCTAGAATAAATAGAAAGGCTTAGAAAAGAGAATATAAAGCAGAAGTAGCAATTGCAAAAAGATGAAAAGAATGATCATTATATTTAAGAAACAAAGAAGATGATTATCAACTTGAAGATTCAGGTAGAAGAAGCAATGAAAAGTCAGCTCAAAGAAAAGGAAGAAACTTGTGAGAAGTTAGAGTTTGAATTTGTCTCATCAAAGGAGCAATTGAAGAAGTCAAATGCTCAGTTGAATTTTGAAAAGAGCACTGCAACTTTGAATGAGATCCTTAGTTTCCAAAAGTCACCATTCATCAAGACAGGTCTTGGCTATGATGAGAATCATAATGCTCTTGAAGAAAATCCTAATAGTTATGCTAACACTCTCAAAGGATCCGTCAACAATGAAGCAACAATAGGAAAGGAATTTATGACCAACATAAACCTTATTATTCTCACAAAAATAAAAATAATGAGTTTGGAAGAGTTGTTCCACTAAGAAGGCCTTTTACAACCTGATATCAAATTCTCTTCCTTGCCTACTGTTTTTCTTGCAATAATTTGGTCATAAAGAAATATATTTTAGAGCTTATACAAGAAGTGACCATGTGAGAAACATAAGTAGAGGCACTTGCAAAACCTTAAAGGATGATTATGTGAGAAAAAAAACCATAAGTTATCATGGGTTTTCTAACATAAACTACAAGTCAATTGCTCCTATACTTGCTTACGATACTGAATGTTATAAGTGCTATAACTATGGGCACATAACATATGATTGTAGAAGCAACATAATAAAGTCTCCTAAACAAAACATGGAAGAATATGTTCTTACCAAACATAGAGAAGAATACACCAGGGTGTGGAAAAGGAAGCAAGAAGAACCAACGAAGGAAGAATGTGGAATTTCACTTTATGCTCAAAATAAAGAGAACTTGTTAGTCCCTAAAGTTGTCCTTGAATGCTAAGGTCAAGCTAGGGCACCTCAATTATTGTAATGGTTTATGTTTGTTGGTCATTTTTGGATTTATAGGTTGTTTTTTGGGTCAAGGAGTGGTTGAATAAGGAAACATAAGATTATGATTACAAATTTAAGTTTCCACCACATTCACATAGTCAATGGTAATTACTCTGATAAGCTAGAACAAGATACTTAAACAAAAGAAAAATGAAGTTGCAAGTTTACAATCTATCCACTTACATAGAAGAATATTAATTTCCAAATATCATTCAGAAAACAAGAGTAATTACTTGAATACAAACTCTATAACAATTGAGCAAACAAATATTTTTTACTAGTATTTAATATAAACATAAAAAATCAAATTCTTTGGAAATATTTAAATGCATTCAAGTAAATAGATGAAATTTAACACAATAATGAGATAATCTGACCATCATAATACTTTTTCCATTGAGTGTAAGATGTAGTAGATTCCCAATATACAATTCAAGTCAATAAGTCCTATATCACCACCAAACTTGAACCCCTAACTATGTCAACAAGTTTCCTCTTTATACACAGAGTTGGTTTTCCTAGATCCTAAAATCTAAATATAGTTTTGATTTAGTCTTGATATCTGGCTAATATATAGAGATCACGTTCTGTTCAGTTATTATATCACAACAAAAATCCAAGACTTTATGAAAGATCTGATCCTAAGTCTAGATTATGATTTTACAAGATATCCTTTGACCTGGAAAGTCGAATCTGTAATAACTAAATCATAACTTTGAATGCTCTATATCGTGACCCAAAACCCGAGTTTGATGGATTCACTAGCAGGTACAAACTCGTGTTCATTAAATTGTCACCCTAAATCAAAACATTATTTTACAAGAGATATGAATGCTACATGATTCTTTGCATGATCCTCTGCATGATCCTCTAACAATTAACACAATTTTCAGAATCTAAGCACGTTCAAAAATAATGATGAGTTTAGGCACTACACGAATGTCAACATTCTTGTAGCGACTTTGTTTCTCCTTTGAATTTTGGAAAATTATAATTAACTATAATTATGATGGGACACACTCAAACCATGAAAATATCAAATCAATCTTACTAGAAGTACATAAAAATGAACTCAAGCAAAGCAAAAACACCCAAAAGTCATAAAAGATAAGTGTATAGGGAAATTGATGTAAACATGTGTATGATGAAACAGGTTTTTTGGAATTGAGAAGATAGGAATGAGTTTTTAATAACACAAGCTAAAAAATCAAGGGTAAGAGGTTATAGTATGTATTAGGACTAACATAAACAATGTTACATTGACAATGGATGTTCAAAACATATGACAGGGTACCAAACCAAGTTTCTCACATTGAAGAAAGAAAAAGGAGCTGATGTTACTTTTGGAGATAATGCTTATGCAAGGATAGGCAGAAAAGGTACTATTAGTCTTGATAATGGAAATAAAAATAAACACAATTTCTTGTATGTTGAAGGATTAAAGAACAATCTTCTAAGTGTCTGTCAAATGTGTGATCAAGGTTACAACCTCACATTTCATTCTAAAGGGTGTGACATAAGGAAAACAACTTCAGGAAGATTAGTGGAAAATGCAAACAAAACCTCAAGCAATGTATACATACTCGATGAATTCAAAGGATAAAAATGTTGTATGGGAGTGATATCTCTCTCATCTCTTCAGTAAAGGGAAGCAAAATCTCATGGGGAACAACCCTTTTCCATTGATGTCAAAGGGGGAG
>ML835591.1:37451-48139 GCA_009831015.1 Picea engelmannii | reverse complement strand
CATGTAGGTGAAGTCAAAAGTACTATATGTATGAATATCTTGGATTGTTGTCTATATAGGTCTTACTGAGTTGGTGCTCAACTGAGGAGATTGATGTCTCCAATATGTTGGTTCCTACACAATATCTTGTTGAGTTGGTGCTCACGTGAGGGGATTGGTGTCTCCAACAAGTTGATGCATAGAAATATTGCAATAGCAAGTTGGTGCCTACATGTTCTATTGAGTTGGTGCTTAGGTGAGGGGATTGGTGTCTCCAGCGGGTTGGTGCCTGCAAATATTGTCAAAGTAGGTTGGTTCCTACATGAATTTATAAATATAAGTTTTATGGTTTTCTCCCAATTGGGTTTCCATGTTACACTCTTTTAAATTTCATTAGTCATAAGTAGATGATACAATTTCTTTCCTCACAAAAACTATACTGCCTCAAAATAACACTTGTGTTACCATTCTGTTAATGGGATCTTGCTATTCTTGGAAATATCTCCTTGTATTGGTGATGTATATTGTATAGAGAATGAAATGAAAGGTATGAATATGAATGGAAACACACATACAAAAATATTGTAGAGATAACATTAATATAGTGAAAAGTAAATTCTATTAATGAATAAAATAGGAAAAGATTGTAAAATGAAAAACAATACAAACTAGCTAGAATGGTGGTAGCTTACCTCTAAGAGAGAGGTGTCGAATACAATCATTCACAAGTAGACATTACTAGAGGATGAAATGGATTTTTAACATAAAGTAATAAAACCTAAGAAGAAAAAAACATAAATATCCAAAACCCTAACTCTAGGAGATGAAGCACCAAAAGTGTTGCGGGCCTTGAGGTGGCTAGTTGATACGTCAACTTCTTGGTTGTGTAACTTTTGCATAATATTTGTTTGGGGTGTACAATATATCTTTGGAAAGATCTAACTAATAATTACAATAATTGGTAGGCCTTAATAATCCATGGCCACCCTAAGTGCCCAAATGGCCAAAATACATTGTTTCAAGCCTCAAAAGGACTCTAAAAGTTTAGGACCTAAAAAACTGTAGATAAAAAAACTGCCAAGATGGAGAACTGTGTTGAGTCAATGGAAGAGGTGGGTGACCACTAATGTCCACTTGGATCACTGATCCCCCCTTATGAAATAATGGTCCCCATTGGATCAAGTGTCCTCATTATATGGGGAAACTTTTGTTGAATTTGACTCTTGGTCATCCACTTGCCTTGGTGAAGAAGTTGTCCTGGTTTGACAACCTGATAGAGTTGTATGTTTTTCTAATAGGTACCCTTCATCTTGCTTTCCATGATATTATAAACCATATCCTTCTTAATGTAGTCAGGATTGAGTTCTATAGGGGCCAAATTCTCAGTCGCCTCCAAAGTGTCCAATAGGGGATATGGTCGAAGTAACTCTACACTAAATATTGCGTGCAAGCAAAGGAAAGGAGGAATATTCAATTCAAAATCATTCTCACCCATTGTTTTCATGATTTCGTAAGACCCATATAAAATTGTTTTGAGCTCTCTGTGGGGGCCTATGCGGCACTCTTTCTACAAATGCAACCACCCCTCATCACCAAACTGAAACTTGTGTTGAAACTGATGTTGGTCATGTTGCTACTTGTACTTGGCATTGGCTCTCTACGAGATATCATAAACTTGGTTTTGGATGTGATTGATTTGTCCAACAAATTTGGTTTCTCTATTTTCCTCAGTGTGAGCATGGGATGAATCTTCTTGTGAAGATGCAATGGAAAAATCTACATCAATGGGAGCCAATGGTTGGAACCCCAAGCACACCTAGAAAGGGGTGTGGACAATAGAGCTACGGATGGATTTGTTGTAGCTATGTTGAATATATGGAAGGATCTCGTCCCATGTACGTGGATTTTTGGATTTGCACATGTGCATGATATGCAAAATCGTCCTATTGACCACTTTTGTTTGTCCATCTGTTTGGGGGTGGAATGCAATCAATTTTTTCAACTTGGTGTCCATCAAAGACCGTAGGATATACCATAAGGTATTGAGGAACCTACAATCCTTCTTTGAAATAATGATTTGTGGTATCCCAAAATGAACCCAAACATGCTTAAATAAGAGCTTAACAATGGCTTCAATTGTGATACTCTTCTTACACGGTGCCAAAATAGCCATCTTAGAAAACCGATTGACAACCACAAAGACACAATTATTACCATGCTTGGTGGAGAGAAAAATTGACATGTAATCCATGTAGATTAACTCATAGGGATTTCCTGGGGTATTTAGAGGAGTTTACAAACCTTTCTTCGTAATGGAAGTTTTAGCAATGGAATAGGAAATGGATGATTTGATATGCTTGTTGACGTCTTGTCGAATTTTTGGACAATAAAATACTTTTGAAGTAATTCTACTGTCTTCTCCACACTAAAGTACCTTGCCACCCAACTATAATGTGCCTCCCAAATCAAATTTGCATGCTCACTTTAAGGAACACAAATATGGTCTGGATAGCACAAAAGGGCATCATATAGGTTAAAGTATAGAACTTGTTTACATGTTCCCAATGTCTGATATGTAGCAACGAAGTCAAGGTCATTGTCATACAATTGGGGCCACCCAAAGGTTTCATGCCCACACGAGTTGAGAACTATGGTTAGTGCCACAACCATGGGTTGATTGAGGCAGTCTGCAACATAATTTGTGATGCCCTTCTTGTAGTCAATTTTCAAGTGGAATTATTGCGAGTATGTGGACCACTTACAATGGAAGTCATTCTATAACTTTCCTTGTGTCAATGTGAATTGCAAAGGCTTATGATTAGTGTGGATGATCATTTCCTTTGCCATAATATAATGCTTCCATTATCAACATTCTTTCACAATTCCGTACATCTCCTTTTCATAGGTGGCATACCTATGAACAATATCAAAGAGTGTCTTGCTATGATAGGAAACCAGATGTCCATGTTGAGTGAGGACTGCATCGATAGCATAGTCATAGGAATTTGTATGAATCTCGAATGGATAAAGTAAGTATAGTAGAGTGAGGAATGGTGTTGAGAAAAGATGATGTTTCATATCCTCGAATTATTTTTGTTGTGACTCGGACCAAGAAAAATTGGCTTTATCTCCACCCTTGCTCACTTGGACTAAGGGACAAGTGATATGAGAGAGCCCCAACATGAACCTATGGTAGAAGTTGGCAAGGCCCAAGAAACTGTGGATATTTGTTAGTCTTTGGGGCTGGCCAATCGTGAATGAATTGGATTTGGTTGGGTCCACTAAATTCTCTTCATGAAAAAGAGCATTTCTCTAGATTGGCATATAACTTGTGTTTCCACATTGAGCTTAGGTTTGTTGAATTTGATGCAAACATTCTGCCCAAGTTTTGCCGAAGATGAGGATGTCAACCAAATATATGACCACAAAAGATTTTGTGAATGACCACAAGATGCCATCCATCATCCTCATGAATGTTGTTGGAGAATTAGCAAGCCAAAAGTCATGACCAACCACTCAAAAAGGCCTTATTTATACTTGAAGGTGGTCTTCCACACATTAGTTTATTAAATTGGGACCTGGTGGTATCATTACTTGATATCAGTATTACTAAAGAACTTGGAACCCTTAAGTTGATCAAGAAGATAGTCAATTAAGGGGATTAAGTATCAGTTATTAATAGTGATTTTTTTAGGGATCTATAATCAATACATATTCACCATGTCCCATCCTTCTTCTGCACCAATACAATTGGGATCCCATAAGGTGAGGGGCTTGGTCGATTGTGGCCCTTCTGGATGAGCTCATGAATTTGACATTTTATTTTTCATTCTCTAGAAGAGAGTGTCTGTATATTGGGCCCTAGGTAAAGGAGCACCAGGTATCCACCTTTACCATTCTTTTGTATCAACAAATTTGTAGACCCAAAGTATCACTTATTCTTCTTCTTCAATTTCTGATCGAATTTGACAACATATCAATAAGCAAATCCTAGTGAGGAGATCTCCAAGAAATCCATCGTTGTTGGGATGTACCTGTGTAGGTCACAGTGGTACTCCAAAACTAGGTTTCACTTGAAGTCTCTGATACCCAGGTTTGAGCATAAGTTATGAAAGATATCGTTGTACTCCGACACCATTTGGTCTCTTTCCCCTAAATGTTGTAGACACATCTCCATTATGTCTCTCTCAATAACTTTCCCACCAATATTTGAAATGGGGAAGGACTTTAAGGTGCATGAAGGTGATCTTTTCAATGTTGGAAATTTTTTGAATAGAGTAATAACCCTCTAATAGATTTAACCATTTCTTCACAACATCTGCATCTATCCAGCCTTCAAATAAAGGAATATCAAAGTTAAATTGTACCTTGAAGGGTGTCACACCTCTAAAATGGCTACTTGTTGAAGGTGCCTTGGCCGCCTTTGGAAATTGTCGAAGGATCTGGGTGAAATTGTCCATCATCTCATTCCTATGTCGCACAAGGGCTTCCTCGAGCATCAAATTGAAAGAATCTACTGGTCCATCATCTCTCTTTTATTATTCCATGGGAGGTCACTTGGGTCGGAGAAAGTGGCATTCTCCAAGTGAAATTAGCTCGAGGCCCAACTCTCTATACTCTGACCTTATCAACGACATGCACTGAGAAACAAGAAAGAACATATTTCCCTAATACCATTGATCTGGATTGTATATAGAACAAAATGAAAGGAAATAATATGAATGAAAATACACACATAGAAACATTGTAGAAAAAATAATAATACACTGAAACCCAAATTCTATTAATGAATGAAATAAGAAAATATTGTAAAATGCAAAGCAATACAAACTAGCCAGAATGGTGGTAGCTTATCTCTGAGAGAGAGGTGTCGGCTACGCTCATTCACAAGTATACATTACAAGAGGCCGAAATGGCCTTTTCACATAAAGTACTAAACTCGAAGAGGAAAAACCCCTGAAGATCCAAAACCCTAACTCTAGGAGATGAAGCACCAAAATGATTGCAGGCCCTGACGTGGCTAGTTGAAACATCAAATTCTCGAGGGTGCAATTTTTGCATACAATCTCTGTTTGGGGTGCACAATATCTTGTTGAAAAGATATAACTGAGAAGTACAATTTTGGGAATCCTAGGAAGGCTATAGCCACCTTGGGCCCCCAAATAGCCAAAAAACATTGTTTAAGCCCTCAAAATGTCCTCAGAGGTTTAGGACTTGAAAACTGTAGATAAAAAAACTACCAAGATAGATAATCGTGTTGAGTTAGTGGAAGATATGGGTGGCCACTGATGTCCACTTGGATCAATTTGGGCTGATTTTTTCTATCATTGTGGTATGCTAATACTAATATACCTAATATGATCCCCTTGTTTTCGAACGAGTTCAAGGTTTTAAGGGAATTATCCTTGACAAAGATAAGAAAAGAAGGTGTATTCCTCTTGTAATTTCAAATAAAGGGAACTTCTTTGTGTTTACTATGATTTCCTTCACAATGTATTTTATGCAAGATGCTATCCACTTCAATAGTCTATTTTAATGTTTTAGTTGTAGATATTAAGAACACATGTACTTATTCCATTGTACCATTTACCTTTCCATGCTAGTTTTGAGTCTAAAAGAATTGTTTTTCAAAGATACAATGGGATAGAGAACCTTGTCTCTTATAGTGATATAGGACCTAATTTTCCTACTATTCTTCCAACCATCCTTTCCATTTTAGTTCTATGAGTTCCAGATTGTCTAGTACTAATCATAAGTTTGTTTTCTATTTCATTTTTTTATGGATTATCTAGAATGAGAATATTATGTTAATGGTAGCCAATACATCCAAATAAGCATCTTTCCATGTTCAAACATAAACATACTAGTACACATTCCCATTGGAGTCAGCACACCATTCTAAGTCTAGAGATCCATTTGTTATTTACATCTCACGTGATTGACATTAGCTTGATTTCTTATATTTTTATGTTTCTAGAACTTATCATGCATGTTGATGTGCCTTTATCTAGTATAAATATATTAGCTCAGCATGGAATGCCTTAACCTATGATTGATACGGATTAGTGATGCAACAAGGTGAGGACATCTAAACAAATATCCCAAAATTCCAAGGAGAAAGACACGAGAAAACTACTTTTGAAAACACAAGATAGTATTTCAATAACTTTGGGCATGTAATAACGCTTGAAGATAAGGTGAGGTAATATAATTTTATCAATGTCCAATAAAATAACCCATTGTATACATATGATCCATTCCATTTGCTATGATCATCCAAAAATTTAGTAAGTTTGATAGGAAAACTCTAACATGATCGTTCCTCTTCAATCAATTTGGATATCCATGACAATTTAAAACAGATAGACAATCATGAGTTTCCCAATTTATCCCTTTCATGATATGACATGTTAGGATTTTGAAGCTTCAAACAGAGTAGGAAAAAAATATCAAGAAGAATAACATGGTACGGGGTTAATTTCTCGTCCTCTTTCCATCTTATGTAGAGTTTATGTGATTATGCACTTGATCATACTTTTGATTTTTGTTTTCAAATTTCTCTAGAAGAATTAATAAATAAATTTTAACAACACTGCATTATGATATCGATGCATATCCTCAAGTTTCAAAATATTCTTTACAAAGTGACATTGGATTGCAAAGTGATATTGGATAATCACATGGCCCATATCATATGTTGCTAAGTATGCCTCTTATATGCACCTATAAAAAAAAATCATTAGGATTTGATACCTTGACAAGAGAATCCAAGCACAACTTTATTTTCAAAATTAAAATTTTGACTATAAAAGTTAATATTCGCTAGAAGTAAAATAAAATGCAAAACCAATTCAAGTATAGTAGTATAACGAAAGAATTGTAGTGACATTTTATGGGTTTAGTTGTTCGGTAGAATACACTACAAGGAAGTTTGGGAAATATTTGCTCTGGAAGTGGGCTAGTTTATTACAATACACTTAAGGTAAAAATATGAATTTCAAGCATGGAATATACATATATGTTAGGACATGAATTGAAATAGTTCTTTTAAATTGCCCAATTCATGTTCCTTTTGTCTTTCTCTCTGAATGGGAGAGTTTTCTAAACAAATTGACATAATATATGTTGGTACATTAGTCAAACTTGTTAGAATTGACTACCTTGTGGTAGGTTGGTAGTTATTTGGATTCACAATTACAAGGGATCTTCATGTAAATGTTGTCCATGTTAAGGAAAATGTTATCATACTATATTTATAACTATTTAGGAAGTGCCTAAACATAGAAGTGGAAAGTGTCTTAGATGGAAACCTTTTTCCATAATTGTCAAAAAAAGATAGTGTTCTAAATCACTGACACAACCCATAGATTCTCGATGTATACTTGATGGACTACAATTGTTTGGTTGTAAATTTTTAATATTATTAGTTTCCCCTTGATTAAAGAAAACCCTTGATAAAACTATTGATGTACACTTGACATGACCTAATAACATTAATTTATGGCTCAACGAATTTTCTTGATCTTTAGTTTATGGGTTAGAGATTTTTCTTACTTTGAGGAGACCAATTCCATTGAAGTTCATCTCTCCATTTTGAAAGATCTCATACTTTCTTGTATTTGTGTATTTTTATATATTAATGAACTTTATTGTTGCAGTGCAGGTGTGTTCATCTGGTGTTTGATATATGGACTCTTTTTGTTTTGTTTCATTATAACTTAAATGTTAATATGGAATAATGGTTTGGATAGTTCTATTTATCTGGATGATCATTAGCATATTTTGGAGAACATGAAAATTAGGATTGAAAGGTGTTCAATATTCACTCCGTTGACAATAGGATTACTCTTATTTTTTAAATGATCTCTTGTTTACATTTTACCATGAAATAAGCTTAGTCAAAAAATTTGCTCACTCATTTGCTCCAAAAAATGATAAATTGCAAAAATCATCTCTTGTATGATTAATGTATCACTAGTGGAAAAATCACACTACTCTATTGAAATCGTAACCCTAAAATGACCTCCAATACTTAAAAATAAACAACCTTAGGCCTCTCTTAAGCACACCAAATACTTTCTAAATTTTGAATTGTTTTAATGTTGGCAAGAGAAGTTGGCACTGGGCTTGCTTGATGGTTTGGTAACTTGGAGTCTTCATTGCTTGAGGGTTTGATAACTTGGAGTATTCATTGCTTGAGGATTTCATAACTTGGAGTATTCATTGCTTGAGTGTTTAAGTTCCATGGTGTTTTTGTATGCATTTATGTTGTATTTTATTACTCTGCACCCTAGGTTATTTTCTAGGATTCATGTAAGAATTTGGTGGTTTTCCTTTTTGGGAGTGTGTTTTCTCAAAGAATTTGGTTTCATAAAAAAGATAATAGACAATATAAATAGATACAAAGATTTTATACTTGGTAGAAATTGTAATAATTTTGTATTGTTTTTCTCATGCAGGTTTCACTCTTGGTTTCTAGATCGATTTGAAATTTTAATTGTGGAATATTTAGTGAGATGTCAAACACCAATAGTGGGAAGAAAACATCAAGACAAAGGATGTATTGTCATACTTTCAAAAACCTCAATCCAAGGATCCACATTCTCTTCATGCTTCAAGATAGTTTGAGAAACCTATCACCGAAAGAGATGTCAACTCTTATGAGAATGCATCTAATATCCATATAATGGATGAGAGAATAGGTTCCTCTAGTGATCAAAGTGATATAAATGCATTTTCACCAAAAAATGGCAATAATCTGTCGAAGTTTTTTCCTCGGAAGATGACACAATCCATTCACAGAAAAGAAAAAAGACGAATGGGACATAGCGAACAATTCGAACTAGAGAGGGATTGAAAATTTCCATTTATTGAACCAATACCTCCAACAAATGAGAAAGAGAATTCACAAGAATTTAGATGCATTGTATGTAGTTCAAAACTTGGCAAGGAAGTGTAAATTGCAATTGAAGTTAGATATAATAGAGAAGCATGTACGAAAGGTTTATGAAAATAAAATTGTAAATGGCGAGGATCAATCTATTATCAGTTGGAAATATTTTGAGGAATGTCGACATGTCAAATATGAAGACAACTATAAGAAATACTTAATAAGTAAGGGAAAACTTGAGGCATGTGGAGGAACCATCACATCTCTATTTTCAAATATGATGGAAATAAATTTGTTATCCAAGACCACACAATTAAGCATTGTATTTCACATCTTATCTAGAGGTCATCCTATGACAAATTATCCATATTACACGAAACATCTATCTTTTCTTCAAGTGTCAAAATTTCCATCTTCTCATTTGTCTATCATTCAAGCCTATCATTCACAATCACATATCTAATTGCATTTAAAATAGGTTTTTGTCTATGATCAAAGTAAGAAGATTGTGAATGATAGGTTTTTGTCATTGTCTTTGGATGACGTTACGACTATTAATAATACTTCATGGATATGCATGAGTATTTATATGGTTAATGACCATATCAGGCATTCCTATCTACTTGGGATTCATAAAACGAGAGAGAATTATAAAACTAGAATTACTTATGAACTTGTTATTAGTAGTTGGAAGTAAATTGATGATATGGATGATTTAATGATCACAAAAAAGTTGGTATGTGTTGAAGCAGATGGATCATTAGTAATGAAAGAACAAAGGAATGGCCTTTGTGTTAAACTACAACTATCAAATTCACCATATATGTTGAGTATTCATTGTATGGATCATATGATGCATCATGCATTTAAAATAATAAGCAAGTTTCCATTGGTTTCAAAAGTTGATGATCTTGTATGTGATGCTTATGCATACTTTTGTTGTAGTCCCAAACAATTTTTAAAGTTTCAAATATTTGTTGATGGTGTTACGAATGGAAAACATATATTAAAATATATTGATACAAGATGGATCTCATTAAATGGACCAGCTCAAAGACTATATAGTGAGTACCAATCCTTAGTAGGGGTGATGTATGAACATCACCTCAGTTTAGATAGAGCTCTATATATTTTCTTTGGACTAATTGACATAGAGACATTATTAACATTGGCTGGAATTCTTCCTATGCTAGACGAAATGAATGTCCTCATGAAAATGTCTCAAAGTTACACAATGTATGTTGCAAAATACACAAATGCAAGAAAATTAGTTTGCCTTAAACTATATCATTTGTATACGATGTCAAAGTCTTTTACAAGTCCACAATTTACAAATTGGACTACGATCATCGATGTAGAAAACACTGATTTTTTTTTTTAAGTTTAGTGAAAAAGGGATACTATGTATGGCAGTGTGTGGGTATATGGTTCCCTTTTATTATATTCATAAGACATGATAAATCACCAAAGAGTACCTTGTGTGAAGAGACCTATTTGAGGCTCATAACGATAGTCCATCTAGAGAAGATCATGTTCATAACGAAGAAAATGAAGACCAAGATGAGAAATAGGAAATTGATATATCATGATATTTTCTCTAATCCAATGTATATGAGGGTCTAGGGGAGTCTTATTTTAGTATACATGTTCCATTGGTAGTGCAATAAATAGTGAATGGAATAGCACAAATGATGTGATTCTTGTTATTTGATTGAATTCATTGTTCCTCTATTTTTGGAGTAGGTTGTAAACTCTGTATCATAGCAAGATTACTATATTACAATATGAAGTTGCATTTCAAGTAAAAATAGGTTCTATA
>ML835591.1:5485-37073 GCA_009831015.1 Picea engelmannii | reverse complement strand
AGATGAGAATTGGAAAATTGATATACCCCAAGATTCTATCTAATCCAATATACATGAGGGGACTCTTATTTTGGTATAGGTTTTCCATTGGTGGTGCAAGAAATAGTGAATGGAATAACACAAATGATGTGATTCTTGTATGTAATTGACTTCATTGTTTCTCTATTTTTGGAGTAGATTGGAAATTCTTTATGGTAGCAAGAATACTATATGTCAATTTGAGGTTGCATTTCAGGTAAAAACAGGTTCTATAGTTTGTATTTTTCATTGCAACATTGGATCTACATTTCCTTGATGCAAGATATTTTAGGATTGATGTTTTGATAATAAACTATTACATTGTCTCTTTCTTGTATGTAATAGGAAATGAAGTTGGGACCTATCTTTTCATGTAGATAGTGTTCACGTATTAAAGGGAAAATAACTAATTTAACAAGACTTCCACTATGCAAGCATGGGCTCATTCAAGTACATGAAACTACCTTGATGTCTAGCTTTGATATCTTGGAAATTTTTAATGGTTCGTTTGTTTCTTGTGTTTGGATCATTTTGTCGAGTTTGGAAGTTTAGGTTTATTTTGGATAAAGAGTGTGTTAGTTCCTTGAATGCTTATAGTTTTGATTTGATGCTTAACTGGACCTTTTGTTGTAGCTTGATTGGTTTCATCTAATTTCCATTGATTCAAGCATTGAGGTTAAAGTTAAATACCTTTGTTGAGTAAAAAACCTCGTGTTAGGATTAATATAGTATTAGGCTTAATATATTTCTTTGGTTATGCTCTAGGAATTCAATGTGTTTTTTATAATCATTATTGTTTTATTTATATATTTGATGGTTCAATAAAATATGTTTTTGTTTCCTTTCACTTTGTGGCATGACTTGAGCATTTTCACTTTCTAGAATTTACTATGCTTATTTTATACTTTTTTTTAAACCACTTATCGGTATGATATTTGCATAGCTAAGCAAAGAGAAAAAATGTCAATGCACTAGGTAATATGTTCCTACACATTCATCACACAAGACCTATTAGCATGAGACCGACATTCCTATAACACAATTAAACTTTTGATGCCAAGACTAAAAGAACATTACATGTAGCCTCTAGGCTTCTAGTTATATTCATAAATTCCTTAACGAACTTCAGTCTTTGTTCACATAATAATGTGAGACCTCAAGTGGTATTGGTCACTAATACACCCTTGATTGTAGAGCATGTGAAGCAAAACTTGAAAGATTATGTTGAGGTGCACTTTCTACATTTAATACATGAACATGAATGGAGATACAATCTATGAATCATGATTAGATAAAGAGGATAATCAATATTATGTGGATTTTATATAATCGAAAATCATGATATATAATATATTTCATTTTAATGTTTTGTGACAAGTAGCTTGTATTTTTTTCCAAAGAAAAAAATGTATTTATATTCAAAGTGAAAATAAATACATTCATTAGGTGCATCAACACAATCAAAACCGATCCTCCAAGTAGAGGAACTTAGAGTAATCTATTTAGCTAGAGATATCGATCCTTCTAACAATTTATTCATTAGGGATACTCCTTGTATAGTAAAAGTCCAAAATAGTCCATACCAAAAGTTACATAGACAAAGATTTAGCAAATAAAACTAAAATATTACAGAGTAATAACATTCTTAAAATTATCAAAGCATGAATTGATTGTGAATCAGTGTTTTCCCATCATCAAATTCCTGTACTATGATTTGTTCAGGTAACATAGTGCCTTCCTTATAGAACTTGTCCGTTGTTCGGTTCAATTCCTTGAAGATATGTGAAAATTCAATTTGAACAAATAAACCAATGATCTCATGGAGATGGTCTACCAACATCCTTAAGTTGGTATTATTTAGTTGGACATTTCTAGATACATGGTTGATGACCATTCTATAATCTCCATAATACTTGAAGGGTATCACATCCTTGACATAGTGAGAACTTTAAAATTAGGAAGAGAGCCATAAAATCACTGAAATTATAAGTGCCCCTGCATACATTTTCTTTGAGATGAAAGAAATGGTGATAAGAAAAATGTAGAATGAAATAACATCCACAAATAGTATCCTGGCATGCACCATCGAAAAATCACTATGGCTTGGACTTGCTCACCCTGAGCTCACCCACAAGCTTCAGTGGATTTTGAAAAGTATCCTTCCTACAATATGAGAGTAAAGTCAGGAACTGACTAGAGGTTTTAAAATATGGAACAAACCTTTCCTCAAATAAAACTGAGTTACATGCCAATCAGATTCCCCAAAGGACCAAGAAAGGAAGTGCTCGAAAGGGATTCAAGTCTATGTTGGAGAACCACCCAAAGAATCGACCTTCTATAGTATCCTTGTTCCATAAGTTTGTGAGGCCCAAGTGACCTTCAATGTCCCTCCAAATTTGTTGAGAATAAGTACATGATAGAAAAAGATGCATAGTTGTTTCCGCATTGCTCCTATAAAGAAGACAAATACCAGGCCCCTCATTGTTTATTTTTCTTAAATTCTATTGGCACCCAAAGTTTTGGGTTCATTTTACATGTGCGCACAAATGAAGTTGTGCATGCTCATTCCAATTTTTGCACGTGCCTAAGATAATACACAAAGAATGACAAGAAGTGTGTGCCAGACCGAGTTTTGATATTGCGCGCCAAGCTCGAAGTCTACCAAGCACGCGCTGGTTCAAGTTTTTGATAGTTGTGCTAGAAATAAAGAAGATGCACACCAAAATTAAGAAAGGAATCATCAGGAAATATTCTCCAATGATTAATGCCAACACCATAAGGGAACATGGAGATGACAAAAGGCGAGTTGGCGAGACCGTTAAGATTTTCTTGATTCGAGAAGGCCATGTGGACTACAAGCATGTGCCAGAAGCGTGGGAGGTATTTTTTTAGTCCAGCTAGTGGATCAGAGTAGAAAGAGGCAAAGATATTGAGCAAGGAAATATATAAAAGGAAGCAACAACATCATAGATAGAGTTATATGGTTATATGAGATCCATTGAGTTGTTAGAATCAAGATCACTCTGAGCCTTTTGTAATGATGTAATGCTTCTTAATATAAATACGAGTCTGTCATATGTATGAGATCTAAAAGGATCCTCGTTGCGCAATGTGTTGTATTGCTGAGGAATTATCTAAAAAAGATATGAATCTTTGTTGTTGTTTAATATAGTCTGCTTAATGTATATTGTATGTTATGGAATGAAATGAATAAAAAAGATACGACATTTCTGATCTATTATGTGTCTACCATGTGTTATTTGGATATGTGTGTATTGTTTTACTTATTAGCACAATAAGTCATCAGATATGGAATTGATGAATGCCATCCCAAATGGTTCCTGGTTTTTTTATTCCTTCATCCTTGACACAATACCTTATGGTTTATGTGATCCTTTTTGCATCTCAGGTGAGACTTTCCTTGGACTTGGCCGAGGGTTGATATGTCGATGCTTTGGGGTTTGTGTTAGTCAACTATGGACAAATATTGGGTATAAAATCCCCAACATTAATAAGGACGCACACAAGTGTGGAACAAAACGCCAACAAATGGTTCCATTGTTGGGACCTGAAATTATTCTAGGGAATAATGAAGCCAAGATATGAGGTGGTATCCATCTTGGGAGGAAATTCAAGACTGGCCAACTACAAAAGAGCATGATTTTTCCCCGCGAGATACTTAGGGGCTGAGAGTGAATGTAAAGAGGTGGAAATATAACTATATTTACACTAATATGCATGGGATTTTCTTTGTTGAATTTCCTTATTTGTTGTATGAATGGCTAAAAATGAAAACTGCTAACAATTCTACTGTTTGTCCTTTAGAACCAATGGTTTGGGATCAAGTCGCACTTGAGAGATTGAAAGTGTTGGATAATAAGTGGACTTGGGCTATTGACTTCTGGTTTTCTCGAGTAAAAGAGGGCTATATTATTGAGTTTTTTGTCGAGTACACTAATTATTTCAGCGAGGATAAAAGAAAGTTCACAGAAGGTCCAAGGAAATGGATGTTGGAAGAGATTCCACTATGGATAAAGATGTTGTTCGTGGAGAAAGGGATGATGCGCATGGAGCTCGATAGAATGGTTGAGTAAACTCCCCTAGCACTAGGGGGGGGGGGGGGGGGGGGGTTGCAAGGACTGAGGAAAGTGAGAGAGGAAATGGATTTGTTGAGGAGGATCCCAAAATCGTTGAGATGAAGTGAGCGATGGAGTGGACCTAGAGAAGTATAGGAGAAAAATATCCAATATATACACAAGAAGAGTTTATCTAAGAAGGAAATCATAGTAGAGAAGTGGAAAAGAGTTAGATAGGGGTCTGTGATGAAGGGTCGGGCCCAGAATGAAGAGAAAAGAAATCAATAGTATGTTGTGCTGAAGAGGAGAACAAATGAGGACATGCCCATGAAGAGGCGTGGCATTGAGGATAGGGTGTCCAGTGGGGATACCAATAGTAATAGTAGTGGTGGTGGTAGTAGTAAGGGCCTAGGTGATGAAGTACACACCCCGTGGTAGTTGCAGATTGTCGCAACCTTAGAGGAAGATGAAGCACAGAGAAATAGTGCACTGATAAGAGAAAAAAATGGATTTCAGAGCAGTGGTTTACTATTAACAGAGGAAGATGGCACACAAAGTAGTGGTGAGTAGATAGTAGAGGAATATGGAGGCTCCCCTATTGGTGGGGGATATGAATCAAAGATAGTAGATGGTCTTGTGTGGCTACAAGTAGGAAAATCTCTAGGTCCCCTCACAAGAAATTTCTGAAGGATATGGATTCACCCTCCCTTTGAACAACAAGAAATTTCTAAAGGATATGGATTCACCCTCCCTTTGAACTACACCCCTTACATGTTTTTAATCAAGAAGAAAGAACAACATATAGTGAAGTGATTCAAGTTGGATAAGGAGAAGAAGAAGGAAGAAGAGAAGAGACAAGTGAAGAAGAAGGCGAAGTCGGTGCCACTTCACCTAGAAGAGTATCGATAGCAATAATTTTGACAACCAATAGTCAGAGTAGCGGAGTTGGCCGGAGAGTGATGATGGTGAATCAGGATAACACCCTCAGGTTACTCGTGTTCCATGGAATGGGTAAAGGTGATGCAGAACAACAATGGTTCACATGTGAAGCAATGTGGTCTATGAAGAGGATCACAAATGAAGAATCCAAGATCATGCAACTAGAGACCATGTTAAGGGATAAATCCTTGACATGGTACATGAACTACAAGGCCCTGCATCGACAGGATAGACGAGGTCCCTGAAGAAGATTATGCAAGGTTTTCTTAGGGAATTCCAAAAACCTAAGCCAGAATCTCAATGTATCAAAAAAATAAAGGAGATCAAGCAAAAGGAAGGTGAGACTATGTGGGATTATGATCAATGGTTTAAGATTTTGTTAGATAGGTTGATGTTCCAAATCCAGGACATGCAGGATAGATAGTGGTTTATTGTAGGGTTAGTTCCCATATTGGTGTTTCTCTCACCCAATAGAAGGTGATGACTCAAGCGAAGGTGGTAGAAATTGCAATGCGCCTCAAAGCTACGTGAGGAGGGACATAGACGTCAACAGGATTGGCGCAGGTGCAGGTGCAACTAGCTAACCTGACGATGTAATTGCAAGATATGACCAATACAAAGGTCATGCATGAGCATATATGGTGTACCACCTATCGCTCAGAAGGGAATCACATGGATGAATGCCCTGTACTTCCAAATTATGTGGCGACATGTGTGCCAAGTCCATTTCCATCTGGACAGACAAAATGGTGCAAGGTATTTACACAGTGGGGCCATGTACCACCCCACTACCCAAATTTGTAGAAGTTAAAAATGACAAACCATACTACATTTTGTGAGTTTTGTAAATCCATGGGGCATGATGTCAGTAAATTCCACTCACTCTAGCTGATGCAAGATAATACTCACAATGCATTCCAGGTACAGTAATATTAGAAGGGTGGTGAGGGTGGCAGTGCTAAAATAAGTGTATATAAAGGTTCTCCTCGAGGTGGATATGGGCGTGGTCACGGTCGAGGATATGGTAGAGGGAGATGTAGACCCCCCACTTCTTTCAACTGTGGAGAAAATGTTCATGTATCAAGGTTTTGTACCAAACTGTGTGTGCTTTTTGCATACTTCTACAGTCTTGAGCATGTCACCAAAGTCACGACTTATTGAAAAAGTGAGAAGACAAGAAGACCAATTGCAACATGGTGCATGCGGTGCCACACAAAAATAAGAAGAAGAATGAGGAGGTTGATTTTCGGGTAGTAATCTATGGAGGAGCGAAGAAAAGAGAATACTTTCAGCATGGTGAAGGCTCAAGTCAGAAGCTGGAGGGGAAGATAAGGAAGGGAACACAACCCCCCCTTGAAGTTTGATGCTTCCCCAACAAAATCAATTCCTACGCGATGTGCAAAGAACACTGGAAGAATAAAGAGCATGCGAGGAGATGCGATGCGTGACTTAGATGTCACTTCAGGAGGCTCAGATCCAAAAATAAGTTTAGAGGGTGACACAAAGGCCACCGGAGGAAGCTTAGATCTGCAAAGAGGTACAACGGGCAATGTAGAGGTCGCTGGAATAGGCTCACGCCTATGAAGAATTATATCATGCAACACAATGATATTTGGAGGAAGCTCGCATGCATGAATAAATATAGCACACGACGCAATTGTCATTAGAAGAAGCTCATAGAAAGAATGAGCTATGACATGCTGAGATGAAAGTGCATGAAGAAAAACTCCTGGAGGAATTGCAACGTTCAAAATCCTTGCAGGACTTGGGTCGCAAGGAAGAACTTGAAGACCAAGTAATTTCTTTCTTGCATTGCTGATTGATCCAAAGGTTGCAAGTAATTTGACACAGATGTTATCTATTTGCATGAGGGAACACTGAATATAGAAGGAGTAAAAACAAAGGTTGACTTTGAGGTCATAAATATTATGGATGAATATGATCCATATCCGACGTTGCTTGGTATTGATTGGGCCTTTGAAAATAATGTGATGTTGAATCTAAAGAAGAGGCATATGTAATTTGAAGCAGACACCCTACACATGGTCTCACATTTGGATCCATATGAAGGAGATAGATACAATAAGCTAGTGGATGAGGATGCACAAAGCTCAATCATTGAAAATATTTGTAATATCACTGGGCATAAGGAGGATTACATCAACCCCACTGCAGATGGATAATTAAGTTGGAGAAGTGTCAAATCTTATGACACTGACTCTGAGGATGCCATGGAAATGTGGTAGAATAAGCTGTATGAGGTATCCACAAGAAGGTGCATTCATATCTCCATAGAAAAGCGTTGGGAAGAATTTGGGTCCTATCAGTACGATGGCTCAGAACCAATGGACACATTTATTTCCTAGATACAACATATTCCCAAAAATCACAAGGCTTGCGTGCTTGATACAGTGCTTATAGGAATTCATACATGATGGTGGGTTGCGCATTAGGAACCTTATCATGAATGGGCATCTGTTGAAGCATCCATGCAGGAAAGGTTCATACCTAATATGGATATTCGTCGATACACTTTCCCTTTAGAAAGGAATTGGATAGCTAAGCAGTGGAACAATACACACAATAGGTATATGAATGTCCAACACATGTTTCCCAAGAAGCACCTTATATCCCTGGTTCCCCGATTCTACATTGGGAAGGTCAGGAGACCCTCAAGACCTTGTGAATAACTATTCCATGCATGACTCTTCCCCAACCCCATTAAGCATAGAAATGACTTAGGAATCACTGCAGAAGAACTAGTTAGTCAATTGATCCTACTAGAACTGGTCGAGCCTACTCCCGTACCTCCCGAGATGAAGATGACTAGTTGTGCCTGCATAAGGATACGTTGTGACCCACCCGAGGTTGTTGCGTCAATCTAAGCTGCCAGTAGAATATCATAAGGGTGCACAGGAACATGTGCGGCGGCCCCCGGAGAATAAAAATCGTGCATGTGCGATGTTGTCTAAGTCATCATTCATTTCAAAGATTTTTTGGCGGCAACAAATTTGAGATCATAATGGTCAAGAGAACTAACACACAACTTCATCTAATTTCAGGAATGTAAGCTCATTAACACCACTGGAAGGAGGAAAATTTGCCTGATTTAGAAGAAAGCTGCAATTGATTTTAGGATTTGGCAAAAAAATCGACATTAATATGAGAATGACTGATCAACCTCCAACATGACCAATATAATGGCCATATTGGGGTGTGGTACCAGTCAACTCAATGAAAATACGAGACAATAACTTCACATGCATGACTAGACAAGTGTGATTATGGCTTCATTATGTTAAGAAGTAATCTGACTTTCCACTTCCTCACCTCTTTTCTCCGTGCTGCATAAGATACTTCCTTGCCTTTGCAAGAAAATCCTTCATCGATCCAAATATCCCATTCTTCATGTAATAGTATAACCCCATTGCCACCATGTCTACTATGGCATCATCAAGCAAAGCTAAGGCTCAACCAAAGGCTAAGGCCATGAAAGATCAATCGCTTCCCAATCCAGTGCTACCACGCGATGTCCCATTCGAAGGCCTTTCATTCGAAAAGGTGCCCCTGCTCAAGTGTGATGATTATAACATACATCACCCCCACCAGTTCCTCAAACTCCAGGTCGACAGATACACAAAGGTCATCTAGTGCAAAGATGGAATTCACAAAATGATGATGTAGGAGTGGGCACGACCCTTAAAGAAATCATGGATACTCTCCATCCTTAAATGTATGCACTTTGGTCATGCCTAGGATGTTCATTCATGTGCTTGTTTCCTCCTCACTAGAGTGCATGGGGAATACCTTTGGCTGGATCAACCATATCTTATCGATCACGTCATTATACATAGGGTCTTCAGCCTGCCCACTTCTGGTGAAAATCCAACGAACAATGTCAAGGAAAAGGATGCATTTCTAGAAGAGGTTTATTCTAAATATGACACATGTAGGGGAAATCATGATGTTGTAATCCCTAAAATTAATGATTCGGTGGTTAGGTTTTCAATCCAGTTAATTTCCTGCAAACTTATTTGCAAATGTTGGAGGGATGAATGTCCTATCGGGGTCATTCTCACGACCAAGAACTGCGTTGATGGGAATCAGATGGCTTGGGCCCCTTACTTATTCAAAGAGTTCATCATTGATTGTCTGAACACTCAATATGAGGTGAAGCAATTTCATTACAACTGGGTACTTCTATTACTGGGTATGGTACTATGGAAGCCACCCCTCGACTTTGAAATCAACATGGATATCGTCCCCTCCTTTCTCACTCCCCGGTTCTTAACGCTCCAATATTCCAAGAATGCAGAAGCTTAGACTACCATTTATAAATCCTTCCATCAATGGTACACACAATTGATCAATGCTTCTGCTGAGAGAGTCCACATCCCGTCCCACATCTTCGACAGGGTCTTGCAGAGGTAACTACGATCTATGCTCGATTTTGAGTAGTTGAAAGAGAGGTCTCCTGAAAAAAATATATCTGGCTTCATTACTCCCTAGAGAGCACATTGTCGCAATGCTATCCATTGTAAAAAAAACAAAGGAAATCACTACAGCTTAGGTTGAGCAACAAACTATGTATGATATGATCACGGTTGCGGTCGATAAGGCCTTGAATTTGTTTAGATAGCTCTCCGATGTGTAGGCTACTTCCATCCCTCTCATTGATAAACTCAACAACACATACCTGATAGCTTCTCAAGTCACATTCGTGGAATATGAGGTGTTTTTTCAGCTTACACAACAGCTCCAAAGCTACTTTAATGATCATGAGCACCAATTTCACAAGTTCGCGTAGGAAATCAAAAACATTATTCCGTCCGTTGAGGCGATAATTCCATGAAGTTGTTGTCTCGAGGACGGTCCAAGTAATAGTGGTGGGGGCTTGTTGGCACCCAAAGTTTTGGCTTCATTTCATGCATGCGCACAAATGAAGTTGTGTGCGCTCATTCTAAGTTTTGCGTGAACTTAAGCTAATACGTGAAGACTAACAAGAAGTGCGTGCTGGACCTAGTTTTGATACTATGTACCAACCTCAAAGTCTACCAAGTATGAACCAATCTATATTTTTGACAGTTGTTCCAGAATTCAAGAATATGGACACCAGAATCAAGAAAGGAATCATCGAGAAATGTTGTTCAATGATTAATTCCAACAGAACAAGGGAATGTGGAGTTGAAAAAAGGAGAGATGGAAAGGCAGTTAAGATTTCCCTGATTCCAGAAGGATATGTGGACTGTAGGAAAGTGATAGAAGTGTGCGAGAAATTTTATCAGTCAAGTAAGCTGCGAGTGGATCAGAGAAGAAAGAGGTAGATATCCTGAGCACATGAAGCTATAAAATGAAGCAGTGACATCAGAGATAGAGTTAGATGGTTAGATGAGATCCATTGAGTTGTTAGAATCAAGTTCACTTTGAGCCTTTTGTAATGCTATAATGCTTCTAAATATAAATCTGAGTCTATCATATGTCTAAGATATAAAAGTATGCACATTTCGCAATGTGATGTATGTATGAGGAATTATCTAAAGAAGATATGCAACTCTGTTGTTGTTTAATATAGATATCTTAATGTATATTATGTGTTATGGAATGAAAGGAATAATAAAGATGCGACAATTATGATCTATTGTGTGTCTATCATTTGTTATTTGGATATGTGTGTGTATTGTTTTACCTATTAGCATAGTAATTCATCAGATATGGAATTGATGAATTCCATCCCAGATGGATCCTAGTTTGTTTAGTCCTTCATCCCCAACACAAGACCTTATGGTCTCTGTGATCTTCTCTACATCTCGGGTGAGACCTTACTCACCTTGGTTGAGGATTGATATGCCGATGCTTTGTGGTTTTTGTTGGTCAACTCTGGATGAACCCTGGGTCTAAACTACCCAACGTTAAGAAGGACCCACACAAGCATGGAATAAAACACTAACAAACTCTCCCAGGTTAGTACATTTTCATTAAGAGAAAGCCACATAAATAAAATGGTTTTTTGGGGAGATTTGACTTTCCAAAGTTTCTTCCACCACCAAGCTTCATCATTTATCCCTGGACCAATTAGGGCCTCATAACCCAGTTTAGATGAATAACTTCCTACAACCATATTTCTCCTCCAAACAAGTTCATCCTCAAGTAGAGAAATTCTAATATGTTCACTCTGAAGAGTGGCTATGTAGCTATTCCAATCACTAGCCCACTCACCTTTCAAATTTAAATCAATAGCACTCAACCAACCTTGTTACCAAATGGTGGAGATTGTTGGATTTGACATTGAATGTAATGAAACTTTCCCAATCATTTGAAAATGGTAAATCAATTATTTAGAAAGAAACATACTTCTATTACAACCCATTATAACATCAACACCCACTCTAACTTCTGACCCATTGCCAACTTTCCATGCTACAAAGGAGCTAATCACATGAAAATCCAAAGTCAAAGATTTCCATTGGTTTGAAACATTCTGGATTCTTTTTCTTTCCCTCCTAATACAATCCATCATTGTGTTGGGAGCGATGTACATTTTAATAAAAATCCTTCTCCAAAAAATCTCTTTAGTGATCATATTCTACAATGATTTTGTAGCAAGGGACTGGCCAAATAGATGCATATCCTTTAGAACCCACCCTCCTAATGACTTTGGGGATGCAATATTTCTGCAATTTATGTCGTGGCTACCCTTTTATTCACTACTACCCTACCATAAGAAGTTGAAATAATACTTCCTAATATTTTTAAAGATTCCTTTTGGGATATGGGCCATAGTTAGCCAATATACATGAATAGCCTCCAACAAAAACTTTACCAAAACCAAATGACCTCCTCTTGACAACCATCTGTTGCACCATTTTGAAATTATTTTTTCCACCTTCTCGGTTAGCCAATACCAGTCATTCTTCACTTAATTTTTTGGTTTTAGATAGAAACTCAGGTAATTTATCCTTGCAATGATGCCTAAAGTTTGAAAGGGAAGATATCTAAAAATAGTTGCATCAAGTCCACCATTGAGCTTATATGGATAAAGAGGAAATTTAGTTTCATTGAATTCCATTCTTGTGGTTTTTGTATAAAGGAGGAGAATATCCCAATAGGAACTGATCTCTTGGTCTGAACCAAAACAAAAAATCAAAATATCATCTATAAAAAGAAGATGGGTGAGTATCTTCTACCTTCCAACCCTTATACATTTCATATTTATCCTCCTTTTGGCATCAACCAAAGATCTACTAATAATTTTTTCCGCAAGAAGAAAAAGGTAGGGGGATAGAGAAAAACCTTTCCTCAACCCCCTAGAGGACCTAAAAACCCCAGAAGTAGAACTGCTAATTAATTCTACAAAGGAGATAGAGGTTACACATTCCATAATCCACTAGGCTGTAGGGAGAGAAAAAACAATATGAATTAAAAATAATCTTAGATAGAGCTAAGAGACCTTGTCATAAACCTTAGATAGACCAAGTTTGACAATGATAGTTGGATCATTTGAAGTATTGATAGAATTAATTCCTTCTTATGTTGTACTAATGGATATGCGAATTTGCCTCTCCTCTAGGAACCCAAATTGTTCTATTGAAATGAAATTGGAGATAACTAGTTTAAGTCTTACTATTATCACTTTAGAGATGATATTATAGAGATAGTTGCACAAAGAAATGGGCCCAAATCCTTCAAAGGTTTCAGGGCAACCCACCTTGGGGATCAGAGCAATACAAGCTATATTAATGTTGATAGGGAAATTCTTTGGCTTTCTAACTTCTTCAACCACCCGAAGTAGATCCTTTCCCAACAGGTCAAAGAAATCAAGAAAGAATTCAACTGTCCACCCATTCAGACCTGGACTCTTGTCCTTTTAAAATTGGAAAATACATATAATAATTCCTCCTTTGTGATAGACTTGAAAATCTTCTCATTATCCTCTTCGTTTACTAGCCTCGGAAATAGTGAAATGACCCTCAATAGTTTGCTAATGTTTGCACAAGTAGGTTCCTCAAAGATGCCCTTGAAATGTTGTATTCCTAGATCTACAAACTCCGTGAAACCTATAACCTTATTATCTTCAGTTTTGGCAATATCCCATATGGTTTTAATGCTTTTCCTATGGTTAATTTTTTTTTGGAAGAATTTTGTGTTCTAATATCCATCTTCAAGCCAAGTGGATTGAATCTTCATGCACCAATCCAATTCATTTTCCAATAGTAACTTAGATCGCAAAGATTCTTGATGCTTGAGGTTCTTTAAACCATCCTTATTGTATATTCCCTGGTCATTTTCATGGATAAGGTCCTCCAAATGTTTTTCAACCTCCACAATATTTGCGTCTCTATTCCTAAACCTCCCCCCTCCTAGGCTGCCAACTTTTCCTTCACAAGTTTTAGTGATGAAGACAATTGCTCATGGGCCGATGAATCGAAATCAAGAGAGAAATTATGCCTAGTATCCTTTACAATGGAATGAAATCATTCCTCTACAAACCAACTGGGGTTATATTGGAAGGGGGCCCTTGGCTTAGAATCCCATGAAACAAATTCTAAACATATGTGGAGGTGATCAGAGGCTCTGGTAGTGCCCACCCAGGATCTATAATTTTCCACCTTCTGTGGAGATTATCTTGAACCGGGAAATGATTCAATATTTTTGCAACTGCATCATGACCATATATTTTGTCTACCCAAGTAGGCCTTTATTTATATGGCTTGATATCCACCCAACCGAAAGAATCAAATTGTGTTCGAAAAAAATCTACAATCCTATCGACCCTCACACTGCCCCCCCAAATTTCTTTGTTGTTTACAATCAGATTAAGATCACCATCGATAACCATGTTATCATACTTGATGCATTGATAGGAAGAAATCACATTCCATAATATTTGTCTCCCCTCATACAAATCATCGACATTGAGGATGGACATGGAGTAGCCCAAAAACTTGCTAAAAAACTTTGTAAATAAACCTAAAGCAATAGAGAATGAATTAGTTAAAACTACATTATTATTCCACTAAGTGATGATAGCCTCAGAAAAACCCTCATGATCTAGGCCTAATAAATGCCAACCCTTCAACAATTGTTTTAGATCAGGGATCAAACAATCCCTTTTCCCCATTGTTTCTCGTAGTAGATAAATCTCAAGATGTTCTAGGTCAACTAATATTATGAGGGATAAACATTTAGATTATCCCCCTAGACCTTGAATTCTATCAAATAGGATCTTCATGGGGAAATCACCAATGAGGCTCGTCCCTCTTTAAGGACCCCACTGATTAAATTTTTCTTTCCTTGGTTAATGTCAATGCTATCTTTCTCTTGAGCCTATTTGATGGCTAACAACCTGCAAACCGAAGGGCTGGCAAATTTGACTACCACATCCAAACCCAAACCCATGAAATACCTGGCTCTAGAGACTCTCCTTTCTTGGTACATAGAATATAGTTCCCTCCTCCTCTAGATATGATTCCGAAGAATAATACTTCAACCCACCCATTGACCCCAAATTATGTTGCTCACTGGGGTAGAGATCATTCAAAAGGTTAATCGAATGATTTTTAAATATTTTGGAAAAATAATGTGATTTGTTCATCTTAGGGGGCCTACCCCAATGTTTTTTTATCAATCCATGGATATCAGATTTGAACCCTTCCAGAAACCCCAAAGGATTATTTGAGAAAGAACGGGAAGGGGAAGAAAATAACTTACCTAAAACATTAAAGCGACCCTTGTTATGGACCTCAATGTCCCCTGGCGCGAGTGCTAGAGAAGAGAGATCCAATGCTGAATCATATTCTACGTTGATACCCAAATCACTGCCCAACTATGGTTGAGATCCAAAAATTAAGGGAATTGCGATATCCCTAACAAGTAGTATTGTGTCTCCTCCACTACCCAGATCAACCTCCTTCGAAATATCAATGTTAGTAGGGTTATCATATGCCATCAAATTCTACTTCACCAGAAAATAAGTAGGCATACCATGTTCCTCCCCAAAATGCCTCACCGAAAACCCCTCCCAAATCTTTCTTAGTGAATGGTTTCAAGCATTCCTTCAAAAAATGGCCATACAAGTGACATCTAGAGCATAAAAAAGGGATGTTAACGTAATCTAGTATTTGCATATAACTTTCCTCCATGAAAACAAGATCAATAGATTCAAAAAAACCTTTGTTGACATCTAGATCTAGAAGGATCCAAGCTATAAACCTAAATCCATCATCGATAAAACTATCATCGACCATGAGTGTCTTACCAAGTTGGTTACCTATGGCTTGTAGAGCCTATTTATCCAAAATTGCATAGGGAGGCTTGGAAGTTTGATCCAAACTGGAGTTCCCACCATTGGTTCATTCTTGGTGTTAAAGAGGGGGTGTCAAGATTTTATGGATAGGTATGAACTGTCCCTAATTCGACCTCCTTTAATACTGAAACACCATCCTCCTTCAAACGAAAAACAAAGTTGAGTGACAACTCTTGAATATGTCTCTTTAAAGGATTTATACCTCACTGTTTCATTTAATTATCGACCTGGGATTCGTTGGTGATGTTATGAAACATTTTTGTTGTATACAAAGAATTTAGGAACTAAATATTGACTGATCATTGAATGTATGCCTATTTGATAAAGACAAAGTTCTCAACAAACTACTCTAATTGCATAAGTTTAAAAGGAAGTTACATAAAAATCAAACTCATTCGAGAACTACACTGATTGTACTCTTCTGGTTTGACTAGTGACACTATTTAAGTTGGGACATTTTTTAACTAAGACTAGTCATAACTGTGTCCTCCTTATGCTTTGTTTTTGAAACTTAGACACACATCATTTCATAGTAAAGCTAGGCATGGAAGAAACTTCATTCAACAGTGAAATAATAAAATATATGTATATATGCAGAGTTAATGTAATGACAACAAAGAATATGACAAAGATCTTATAAACAATCCTATGAACAACAAATACAGACAAGAATATAAACAAGCTTATACAAAAATGATGGCCTCGTACCTTTGAAGTGGGCCTTGCCTTCAAATGACTCAACAACACAAAATGCTTAGCTACAATATTAGATCAAATAACACATGAAATTGCAAGTGAAATTATTATATTACTTGGAATTTAAAAATCACAAAGTATTCTATATGCTATATTCATCTACTCAATATCAATTTTCACATGCAACTCTATGTGACTAATTTCAGATCTGAAAATTGCTTCCTAGTGATATAACTATCACTCAACAAATTTACACTGAAATTATTGACTGAAAACATATGCAGTGGAAACAACAAGATCAAAGATTAATAATCAATACACAAGAGACACAATTTCAGTTCTGTAATATTGTTATCATCAGAAATCCTAAGGGAAAAACCATCTCTCCCAACCATTACAATATCACAAAAATCCGAGGACAACCTTGTCCTCCAAAGTCACCAAAACTGAGAACAACCTTTCTCTCCAATAACCATACAAATAAAAAATCCAAACCTCAACAATATATGGAAATCTCCTCTGCTCACGAATCTTCTATAGACCACCTGTACAACTTACTGATGTCACTTGTCAACCTGTATGGATTTGTACCTTCCCATAAAACCAGATATGTGATTTGCCTTAGTGGAACCCCGAGGACATACATGGTTTTCTCTCTTGCAAACTGCATATACCCTATACGTGATTCATCCTTCTGCAACCCGCGTATATACAGGCTTCACCCATCTACAAACTACATATGAGTACAAAAAACTAGTATGGTAACCTCCGTATACTTTTCTCTCTGCCACCTTCTTTCTCTTAGGCCAGATTCACCTCCTTGCAAACTTTCCTAGCTAATCACCAATCCTCCGTGACACAAGTGCAAACTCACTTATGCCAAATCCATTATTCCACAATGATGATGCAATGTCACAATGACATATTTCCTTTATATAAGAGTCCAATGTGTGACTTTAGGAGCCCTTCCTAAAATCAATAATTAATTAGAATATTTTAATCCTCTTTGTGGGTGTGGCACTCCCCCACAAACCCACAAATCCCATCAAATTTTCCATGAGGCCCTAGCCTAATTTATAGGCCAATTTCACTGAAACAAAATTCAAAACTGGTGCCAATGAAAATTCCCACATGCCTGGCACCTTGGCCTCTAGTGAGAATACCTCTCGAAGCTACAAGAAAATCCACACTCAAATGAGAGAAATGAGTGTATATATAATTTCTTTACTCGAATATCTCATAACTATATATAAAACTAAAACTGTTATTAAAGCCCTAAAGTTATGGAGAAATAACAAGTTATCCATTACATAGTTTTAACATGATGCATCTTAGGAGAAAATTCACAGTTCTTAGAGAATAAAATACTAAATGTAAGAGGTTGCAATCGCCTAGCTTCCTGGAAAGGAGTGAATGTAGATTATTTGTATTGATAGCTCCATAAATTCCCTTAATAACACAAGCTCTGTCTAGATGCGTGTACATCCTTTGAATACGATATACTTTGTTTCCTTGTGTGTTAATTGCACCATGGATTCTATTGAAACATGTGCGTTGATTCATGTTCATTGAGTCATTGTGTGGTTTAAACTCTTTGTCTCGATCATTGCAAAGGTGTAATCTATGTTTTATCATCCATACTACAGTCTTAGCAACATTTTATTTATGACTATATAGTTTCTACAACTCTACTCTAAATTTATAATAGAAAATATAAAAACTTAGAAACATAATCCAATATATACCTTGTGGGACTTGTGTCTTAGGTAAATGGAAAATGAGAGATTTGTAGGATCAAAGTTGCCTTAAAGTGGATAAAAATCATCAAAAATAACAAGTGATAGGAAAAATGGCATTAATTTAGAGTCTCATCATTCCCCCTTTCCAAAATCATTGCATGTCCTCATGCAATTTCCCATTCTTTCTTAGAAACCCACACACAATTTTTTTTTTTGGTTGAATACAGGCTGGCCAAACTCTGTTACATCATAAAAATCCAAAGTTCTATCAACTTGTCGTCACTGTGAAGTTTCCCCCATATTTTTATATGGAATCTAGCTTGATATTGTGTAGTGGAACACCATATGAGTTGATAATTGAATTATAGACTAATCCATTGATTTCCATGTCTCCTCACTAATATAACATAAAAGGAAACTAGTGACAAAGAAAGATGAAAATGAGGATATCCTGTTGGATTTTGGTTCCTTAAAGCATTAATAAGAGTCTGCCATATGTCATAAGAAGTTAGAAGGGATATCAAGGAACTTACTTTTATAATTTCTTGATGATCAATGATAGATTGATGTCTATGTATTCTGATTCATGAATAGTCTCCATGGTCTCTAATTAATGCTTGACAATATTGGAGAACAATGACAATAACTGGATATTTTTCATGAACTATAAAATCTAAATCGAACTCTTCAAGTGTATGAAACTCAGTTGCTTATTTCCATTGGATAAGGCCATAAATGAAGTGTGAGGCCCTTCACCAGGGCCTCAGTTGAATCTGAACAAATTTTCTATAACAAAGATGAACAATTACTTGCAAATATATTTTTCATTTGTTCATTTGTCATTATTTTTTTGTTCAACATTTACCCTAAGTTCTTTTGTTGGAATTTTACTATGAAATTTGTAAAAGGGAAAATCATTTTTGCAAAATTATTGACAATTAAGCATATATATATATATAGGATTCTGTAACATTTGAATGCAATTTAAAATACTTTTTTCCAACAATTAATAACAATAAAAGTGGTTTATGGATTGATGGAGAATACCTGAAAATTCTATTTGATTTAGTCTGTAGATTAATTGCCTTATCTACTTCCTTTCCTTATCTGGATGTTTTTCCTCCCAACCAGCTAGGAACAACCTCATTGGCTCCTTATCTCCAAGAAAACCTTGGTTGTTTTTTTGGCCCTCCATGCCCAAAGCCCCATACATCACATCCCACCAGTATCAAGAACCAAGTCAAATCACACTCTCGATCAAATTTGTTAAGTCCAATTTCCCACACCGTTCTTCACACAATGCTTGTTTAATGGTTTTACTCCCTCCCCAAAACCATCATTATCCCTCCAACATACAACATCAATAAAATCCTCCCCCTATTCACCAACTTTTACCCCCTTTTTAAGCTTTCTCTTCCACCGCCTTACTCCTCCTTCCCAAGTTCCTAGGGAAGCTAACCCAATAAGATACCCCTACCATATTTGACATGCAATCTCTTAATAGATAAGGAAATCAATTGGGTAGGTTTGAAATCAATTCACCCAAACTTAAATTAATTCAAATTAACATATAACAAATAATATATTAAATTTAAATATTTAACTAAATCAATAATTTAATAAATAACATTAACTCTACATCAATCAATTACTTTAATTAATCAAATTAGCTCTAAATCAATCAATTAGTTTTATGATATTATTATAATCTAATTAAATTAATCAATTTAATTGTACTAATTATACTAATCCACTTAATTAATTTTGGGGCATTAGATACACCGACCCTTCAAGAAACTTCATGTTGAAGTTATGGTCATTCACAATATAAGGAGAAGGAAAAAAATCATGACACAACTACTATGTGTGTTCCTCAATAGCAAATCATGTCTAACTTTATCCATTTCACTTATTTAATATCGTTAACTCTAATAATTTACTAAATTAATAATTATAGCAGGGTTTACACATCTATATCAGAGAAGAAAACATCCTTAATTTAATACATTCATAAATACTAATGTACATGTGCAAGGCATGTATACGTAGCTTACACATACATATCTTGTGTGTGTACTAATGATCATATTCAACACATATAATGCAATTCTTGTATGTTTCCAATCCAATCAACAATGCAATCAACTTCATAATGAATAAATCAATCATTTACAATATTAGCAGAATCCATCAATTACAACAGTTTAGCACAAACACAACATTCACCAAGATAATTGTAATTCAGTTAAGCATTTTCTATTAAAAACATAGAGTAATCAAGGAACTTCCACTATAAGATTAAAACCCCACACATACTCAACTACATCTAACACCTTACCTCCCTAACCTACTTCCATCTTCCCATTCCTATCCTTCCTCTGATGGACTACTCTGGAGCGTCAACTATATTGACCTAACTCTAGATAGAACCAGTAAGTAGAAGTATCAAATACCTTGACCAATCTTCCCTAATAGGAAATTGATATTCATCATCACATGTATAGGGGAGCATGACTCAACATCGTTCTCCCATGACTCCAGGCTTCATTGGATAATCATTGGGCAATTCCTCCACCCCTCCTGATAGAACTAGGGTCAACACCCTATCATGGACCATATTGTGGTGTTGTGTTTTGGATAATTTGTCATTGAATATCCAATTTCAGGCAGTGATGCTACCTGAAAAACCCACACTTGCCCAATATCATAACAATGCATTTGAACCAATATTGAATAACATAAGGATGAATCCTATCATACTATTTCTCATTTGATGTCCATGACATCAACCATTTACTAGCATATGTCTTTGGCTATTAAATAGCCCATTCAATGATCTCATGCATAAACATATACTATTGACATGTGATTGCATTTAAAATATATCATTAAACCTAGTATCCATGTACCAAGATCCTTCAATCAAAACTTGCATGCTAGAAGTAAATAATATAACATATGCCATTAACAACATAAAAATAATCATTCATAGCATTTACATATACATAGGTCCACATGGCCATAATTTGAAGTGCCAATGTTAAAGAGTGTTTCATGGATAAAACCCAAATGAGAATACAATTAGGCCAAAAGTAAATTTAGTTTCCTAGGTCAAAATGGGGTGTTACATACACCCACCCTTTGGAAACTTCATCCTGAAGTTTAGGTAAAAAGTGAGGTATGTTCTCATAGTATGATCTATGCATCCTCCCAAGTAGTACATCATGTGCTATACTAGTCCCACTGGACCTTCACTTGATTCAAAATATGTTGAGGCTAATAATACATTAATTGGATACCCCTATTTACCAGACCTCCATTGTGTCCAAACTCAAATTTTATTACCACTTGTGATTGAGTTAATGTTAAGACGCGCTTCTGTTACATGGTTATTCTTCCCAAACTCCATGTAGGATTGTGATATTTAAAGTATAGCCTATTGGGTTGACTATCGGTTAAAACCCTAGCTCTTTATTGGTTTTCTTGTTAAGTGATTTTTATATTGATGTTTATATAAATTTCATTAAGCCATGCATATAATCCCACCTGTAATACCTTGATAATTAACCAATTACTACTAACTTTTATTATCATTCTAACTTGAGTGATACAACCCATATGTCATTGCTAAAGTTTTCCATGATTAGTAAGATTGACTAAGATGCTACTAAATGATTGTCATGTGATGTCATCACTTCATAGTTTGGTCATGGTCCTTAATCTCACTTTCTTCTCAAGTCGTAAAAATTAGATCTCAATCAAGTTAAATGTTTAGTATAAGATCCTTTTCATCATAGTCGAAAAAAAATTCATGCTTTCTATCAACAATTCACTATTACAAACATGCCTACATGTACAAGCACCATGTCTACCTTGCTTTAGTGATCATCATAAATAAAGAGAAAGTTTCCTACTAGGGTCCATTCCACACTCTATCACTACTTGTCTTTAAGGATTTCTTCCCTCACAATTTATCTTCATACATCTGAACTTTATATCCTTTATACCTACATGCTACTAACCAATTTTGGCCTCTAGCCCTTTTTGGTTGCATCACTAGCACTCATCAAGTTTCTTCATCTTACTATGAAATAAATTTAGTAGTGGAATGAACATTCTTATCGTTTATAATTCGACTTGTAAATTGGTTTCCTTTAAGTAATATGCAAATTTCCCCTTATTCAAACATCATAAACGTTGCATCGAGTATGCATTTCTTCTTGCAATTTTGATCTAACTGCAAGGTCATCTTTACACAAAGTGGTGGTAAATAGTAATTATTTTAGTCACTTGCAGTCATTGTCATTATTCCTTAGTAATAAACTCAAATTGACTTAACAAATCAATGCATAAATAAGCACAAGTTGGGTTAATATCACATCAACCATTAGCAATTCATCCAAATATCATCACAAAATTTCCATTATCGTTATGAACTCAAGTTCTTTGTTCATAACATAGGCCCTTATGGTATCAATTAGGATTTCATTATATTATTACTCCATAACATATTTTCTAGAGTTCATTAACATTCCTTATATTGTATTGTCTCATTTAGCATTCCCACTCTTCCATTTGCCATTACATTTGCTATCATTTTTTTTTTTTTTTATCTAAGCACATCATCATTTCTTAACTTAACAAATACTTTATATTATCTATAAACTCATCATCTTATTTTCTCATAAGCCTTTAATTGCTTATTCCAACTACTCTATCTTACTTTTATAGAACACATTCAATTTATCACTTACGTAGCACACTTCACTATGCTTAATCGACTATTACATTTTGTTCTTCTATATACTACATCATATTGCTAGTTCATGCATTTCAAATCCACCTTGAACTCAATTCAAATTCCATATTTAACCTCCCTCCTATTACCTTTCATCCACCATTCTATCCTACTTTAAAAATCATTAAATAGCCCAACCATTTGTGTTAATTCCTTCATAATTGCTTTAGTCAACCACCCTTGACCCAATGTCCTTACTCATTACAAACACAAGTACTAATTTAATTTATATTATATTCATCCACTAATTTGTGCAACTTATTCTTTAATCTTACTTATAACATATCCTTTCATTTTTTCATATACTATATATATTTACATCTGCTTATGATTTTATTGTCTTCACTTATTCAAGATTTTGTACATCTCTCTCTTATCTTTTGAATCTATTACTCTAATCACTAAATACTTTTTTTTTGCATACTCCATTTCTTGCTAAATATTTTATCTTTCTCTTTAACACTTGTTTATTACGTTATTGTTAACTTTTATTTATTGCTATTATTATACTATGCATATACTGTAACTGCCACCTTTATACTTTAGCTCTTTATACTTATTTGCTTGTTATTGATTATATGTACATGCACTATTGTACATGTACTTGTTACTTTTCTTTAAATCTACTTAACATCTTACGTCAACTCACTTCTCTTTTGTTATATATCATTTTTATTGTAATACTCACACTTCCTTCATATTCTACATCTATATCATAATCTTACTCGTTATTTTACCTTCTTTCAATCCATTTAGTTATATCCCTCATTTTATACTTATATTAACACTCTTCACATCATTTAAAACTATTTTAGCACATTATCCCCTTATATCATATACTTAATTGATATAATATTTGTATATATCATATACTTATTGTTGATGTCGAGGGACTAGAGAGTCCCCAACACTAACATTTCAACCTCCCGTGGGGCTAGGCGAGAAGAGACAGGAATATCACCCTAGGCTTAAAGCCCCAGACAAGAAGACACATTTAGTTCCAGGCTAAAAATCCTCTAACCTACAATCCAAGTGCGAGTCCTTCGCCTTGTATTTTACTTTTTAATAATATTTGTTTTTTATGCGATTTTATAATTTAATTACTTCTATATGGGGTTTTATACATTTGAAATAACAAAATTAAATCTACTAAAAAGAATGCAAATAATAAAAAAAAAAAAGAAAAAAAGAAAATGCATTTGTTTTGTATTCATTTCAACAAAAGTAACTTAAAGAAAAAAATAATGAAAAGGTAAAGGGAAGTTAGTGCTAAAGGGGTTAGTTATAAGAGTAATTTATTAAACACGAATTTGATTTAATAACTACCCAAAAATTAATTATAAACATTATTTATAAACAGTGTGAAAGATTAGTATTTTAATCTTTTTTTGTTTTAGTTCAAACAAAATAAATTACAAAAGTAAACAAAATAACAAAAGCTTATACCTAAAAGAAAAACTAAAATGAGAGGAACATATATACATTATGCTACAATAACCATAGTGCATCATTTTATTTTGATTTTTTGATTTAAAGTGTTGAATTAATATAAATGGACAAAGCTAAATGACATAAAACAAATCAAAAACAAATTTAAAGCATAAGGATTTTGATCTCAAGTTAAATTTTTTCCTCATGCAATTCATGGAGTTTCGGAATTACAAATTCCTATGAAGACTTGGGCCTGGTAGATGGTCTTTATCCATTCTAGAACAAGGTTACAATAGAAAGACCAAGAGCGTAAATAAATAAGAGAGCTTAGCCAAAACATGATGGAGCGATGGTGGTGATAACACAAGGCGAGGATCTGCACATCATAAACTGATCAACGCTGAAATAAAATCAGGCTTGAATACAACAAATTGAGAAGAGAGCATTTCACCTTATATAAAACCAGCAAAGCTCTTCCTCGCTTTGTCCATTCGTTGCTTCACAAGACCCCCTGCTGCCGACAATCCCATCAATCCCTACTAAAAGAGAGGATGAATGATAAAATTTAAAAGAAAAACCTCATTGCTCCAAGCATACCTCTATCAGAGTTTTCTCTCTAAAACTTTTTCCCCCCAAACTTTTTCTCTCTCAAATTTTTTCTCCCTTAGTCTGTTGGGCATTGCTTCTTTTATCACATTTGCTAGGTAGTTTGAGTGGTTATTGTAATATCCCCCGGTAGAGCCCCAATTGTAATTATGAATTGTAAACATGATTTTTAGGCTAGTGAGCCGAGTTATAATAAGCTAGGAGGCTTATGTAATGATTAGGCTAGGAGCCTAGGATGCTAAGGCTAGGAGCCTGTTTTGTATATGTAATTATGCAAAATCATTAATAAAAATATAAACATCGTTGCGTGTAGACCGACCACGAAGAAAGAGTGATGGGGGACTAAGCTCCACTAGGTAGGGCAAGGGAGGGGGATGCGTGTCTAGGCCTAGGGGCTAAGCTAGGGGGCTTACCTCTAAAAGGATAATATTTTATTGTTGTTTCCTTTAGACTAAGGTGGGCATGATCAAGATTATCCTAAGTTCTGAGAAAGGGGACGTAGGTTAAATGGAGCGCATGCAGCTCCAGGAAGACAAGTGTCAACCTAAGTGCACGCAGTTAAAGCTGAAGCATTAGCTCGTGTTGGGGGGTCTGAAGCATCAGCTCGTAGTGAAGGCTGGATCTGTCACCGATCAGAGTAGTGCAGAAAAGATGCATGACTAGTTTTCCCCGGCGTGTTGGTAGTCGAGGATGTTACAAATTGGTATCAGATATTTAAAGGCTAAGTTAAGGTTGTGTTGGTAGCGTTGCCCGACCTGGTGGAGGGCTGGCGATGTTACAATATGGTATCAGAGATTTAAAGGCTAAGTTAAGGTTGTGTTGGTAGCGTTTCCCAACCTGGTGAAGGGATGGGGATGTTACAATATGGTATCAGAGCATGGTTTCAACACTGAGCTTGGATGGGCCATGTTAGTGGAAATTGAAGCAAGAGTTTTGGAAGGAGTTGTTGTCAAAATGGAAAAAACTCAAGTTCTGACCCATGGTTTCAACACTGAGCCTGGATGGGCTGGATAAGTGGTCATTAGATTCAAGGTTTCAAGAGGAAATTATGTTAAGAGGTGTTGTCGCAAGAGTCGGTTCTAGGATGTAATAGAGAAAAGCCTTATCACATTTAAATGAAATAATAAGTTATCACTAGGAACTTGACTTGGGTTTCATGCAAGTAAATTCCGAGATAACCACGAACCACTTTTGATTAGAAGTTTCCCCTTCCAACCCGAGAAGAATCTCTCGAATATATGTCACGATAGGTATCCAATAATCTTAACAACGGGCAGATCTGTGGGTAACAAAAAGTTTTGAGGTTTTTAGGTTTGATGGGTTGGACCGAGAGGTAGTCCATTAGGCATGGACTCAAATGATCAAGAAAATAATAAGAGTGTTTTGGAAATGGAAATCCATGGAGAAGAGGCGAGATAGAAGTTGATTACAAAGAGAAGGATTTATAAAAGTATGGTAGCGGAATAAAGAGAAAACATATCAATACACAACGAGCACTTAGCGATGAGTGAATTCCAAGCATAAATCATTGGAAAGAGATGGTTAGGATAGAGCATCTAGCAAAGGATGAATTTTGAACCTTGATCTCTGCAAGAAACAAACTATAACTAGTCTACAACAACGCATCTAACAGAGGATGAATTCTATTACAAAACAGCTACAAATCGAGAAGAAAAGATAGATGGAGTGATATTGAAAATAAGAAAATGGACAAACTCTGCAAGCAACATCACAAGAATCTTTGATATGGATAAAACATGCTTCTGCAATCTTTTATTAAACTGAAAATGAAAGCTACAGCCCAGGATTACTACTCTTGTATCTTTCCCCCTCTTCATTTTACAAATATGTCTCATATATGTATTGAGGTCGAAATCCTCTCTAATCTAAAATATAACAACAATTACAACCAATTCTTGAAACTTTCTGCCATAGAAAATGGGCCAAACTGCTGAAAACTGGGGCTGTCGTTATGGTTTTGTATCTCTCGAATCGCGACAATTGTGTATCAACTGAAAGAGGATTTTTTGCATCATTTTATTTTGAGAAAAAACCTCTCTCATTTTTCTGAGATCCATTTTCATTTGCCCCAAATCGGCATTTAACAAACATGTGTCAAAACAGGAAAATATGAAATCCGAAAATTAGGGCCCGGAGATGGATTTCATTCTCCCAATCTGTGACACCTATAGGAAAACTGAGAGATTTTAATGATCTTTGATGTTTTATAAACAAAATCCTCCAACCGTTTCTCAAAATGATACTCCAGTCGCTCAAAATCATCATTTGAAAATGATGGCTCAACACAGTAAAAAACACCACATTTCTGAAAACGAACCTCATATTTCGGGGGAATTTTGACTGCCTTCCCAAGATCCAAATGAAAATCTGAAGACACTACTGGAAATCTTAGGATTTGTAGATTTCTATAGACTATTCAAGCGTGGAAAACGACCTCTCCACGGCTGAGAAAATTGTGTTTTTCTAAAGCCGTTTTGCATATGACTGGAGTCCTGATTTCGGGTTTTCGGGTCTCGAGGTTTTGGGTATCATGTATTCAAGAGTTATGACATGCAAAATACATTGAATTTTTTTTTTAAACTGTTAATACAAATTTCAAGGTAATTGACATAAAAATAAAATATCTGTGGATACTGCAGTAGTTATAGAACAGTGAAAATAACAAAGCAATTCAAATTAGACACAACTATCTCAATCAAGTGGTCTAAATAAATTCTTTTGAAGATGAAATAAAGAAGATTGCCCTTTCAAAAATTTCTAACTTATAAATGAAAATTTTAAATACAAGTAATATTTTTTCAGTCCAATTTGAAGATTTTGAAAACTCCATTGTAAATTTTCACATTTTGACAAATAAGAGAAACTTCTAACATAAATGAGAATCTTAAATACAATTAACATTCTTTCAATCCAATAACTTACACTGACAGAGTTTGTTGTATCTACCTTGTCTATTTAAGTATGGATTTCAAAATAGGAATCAAAAGGGTTGTAAAGTCTTTACTATGCCAGCCAACTGGAGTCCAAAAAGACTTATCCATGGCTAACCAAGTTTACATCCATGAATTTACATTTTACAAAGAAAATGAAAAGAAAGAAAATATCGATCAGAAAATCAAATATATTTCTAAAGGTGTGTTGTGTAGCGGTGGTAAGGCGCTGCAACAAAGCAAGGAGTTGTTAATTTTTCTCTGATTGACAGACAACCGATGACATAGTAGGTGAATTATATATATATATATATATATATATATATATATATATATATATATATATATATATATTGTGGTATTGGTTAATAGGTGTTTGGAGAAAGAAGGTTGTTTTCCAAAATCTGTCAACCAGTTGACAAGTTTTGGTGAAAACCTCTCCCTAAGATATGCCTTCGGCATAATAAAAAATTTCAGAGCATCATCCAATGGATAAGTAACATTTACTCAAAAAGGGACATGCCACTTTATTAGTAGAGCTTCAGAAACCTAAAACAACTTATATCATAAACTTTTTATCATTAAAAAAAGCTCAAATAGATCTTGGCTTATGCATAAATAACATAAAATTCATTAAAAATAAACAAGTGAAATTAGCATTAAAGCTGCTTATACCTGCCTCTTAGAAATGTTTTATTGTAATAATTGTATATAGTTCAAAAAGGAAAACCAAAGTCATTTTAAAACACTTCAAACTTGTAATGATGTATTAATTGTGCATGTGATAAAAGAAAATAGAAATACTTTTAAAAATTGAAATAAGATTGGATAAATATAGGTGTTAGCAACTATTCACAACATCATAAGTGTAAATTAAAGTCTTCAAAACCTTTTAAAAATAAATTAATGAAAAGTTGTGGTTAGTGGATCATATTAGTCATGTTAGATTGTGTTGGTTAGTGGGTCAATGATAAGGGATTTAATAGATTACTAGTTGGAGTTATTTTGGTTTATTGATTCAAAAGATAATGAATTAAGTATTAAAAGATTCATGATTATTGGTTGGAGATAGTTAATTAATGGTTCATATTTAATTTAAATTTACTGGATTAGTGTATTAAAAACTAGGGGTTTAATGACTTAATAATTAAATTGGATAAATAAATTAGGGAGTTAGTAAATTAATTAATCTAATTATGTCTTTTAAAAATATTAATAATAATAAATTTGGATTTATCATAACTTGTTACGAATTAAGTGTTAACTTGTTTTTTTTTACACAAGAAAGAGGTTTTTATATTAATAGCAGTGGTATGACCACTGTGGAAAAAACTACAAAATTCAGCCTTGCGTTGTATGCATGGGCTTCGAGATTACATAAGGCTCTGCTTTGATATAGAGTTCCAAGATTCCCACTACTTTCGAGAATTCAAAAAATTTTAAACACAAACTGAGGTATGGCTTATAATGTGGCTTCTTATAATACAAAGGGAGACTGTGCTCCTGCATACAAAGAAAAACCCAGAGAACCAAAAAGGAGCTAGATTCGGGAGAGAGATAAACCATAATTAAACCTTCGGATCCGAAGTGATGGAGCTTGCACTTGGAGATGTCTTCGCACCTGCACTTGTTCGACAACTCGATTCTGCAGCTTGGAGTTCCAGCTTTTCAATTCGTGCCTCTAGCTCAACTATTTTGCTGTTAGTTTGTTGTGTTGTGTGAGTGAGAGCTTCGACCGCTTCCTCCCTGAGCTGGATGAGGTCTTCTTCCACCATTTCGAACCTCTGACCGCCTTCCCCGTCCAAATGAAGCAGGAAGCCTCTGTGTGCGTTGAGTGTACACTTCAACCTACAAATTTCAAGTTCCAGGGAGGGAGGGGGGTTGGGAGAGGAGGTTGAATTGGAGTTGGATGCCATAGTGCGAGCAAGGGCAGCGGACAAGAACCAGGTAGGGGACCAAGCCAAATCAGATGGCTAGGAGCGAGCAGGAGGAGGGATTGAACACACCAGCCAAGAGAGAGACCAGGCAACATCAAGAGAGCATGATAGGTAGGAGTAGGGCACCACCTTCCCAAATTTAACAATGCTTCGAGCGTGCGTTGCCATGAGAGGGGGCTGCTTCACGCGAGTGCCATGTGGGAGGGGGATGGGTTCAGAGAAGAGTGACATGAGTGATGGGAGGCGAAGGGCGAGCGAGGAGTGATGAAGGGACGTGAACGGGTAAGTGAAGTACCTTCGTGCGAGATAGGGGGCAGACGAAGGTAACACCTAAGGGCTGCCACACTTCGAGGAGCTCGGGAGAAACGTGCGCCTCATGCCATAAGAGGTCCAGGTGAGTTCCCTCCACGTGTCATTAAGGGAGAGGGTCGAAGCGAAGAATTCCATTGATGGAGAGTTGGCCCCTACTCAAGGGGGTGGCAACTTTGGCAGCCTGGTCTGCTTCATTGTTGAGTTGTCTAAGCACATGAAAAAAGTCGATTTTATGAAAGGAGTGAGAGAGCCGCAGGATTTTCTTAGTGATTTGCCAAAGGTTCATTTGATTTGGCAACGTGTTCGTGGCCAAATCTTGGATTAAGATCTGGGAGTCTCCTATCACCATAATGTCTTGGATAGCTAGCTTACGGGCTTGGATGAGTCCTTGCCAAAGGCTTAGTTCTTCTATGATGTTATTGGTTTCTTCTCCTAACCCCCAGGAGTATACTAGTTCCCGGAATTTAGCAGGGTCATAGATAACCCCTCCCCCTCCTGCCATCCCTAGGTTTCCTTTCGAAGCTCCATCAAAGAAAAAAATGTGTTTGTGTTGAATGAATCTCCATTCTTTGAGGTCCTCGGGTTGCTTGCGCACTTCCCAAAGTTCGTGAGGGATGGGGAGAGGAGGGGCATATTTTGTTAGAAAAACAGGACCGCGGAGAAATAAAATAAAACAAAGAAGATACACAATACAAGAGAGACATAGATTTACGTGGTTCACCCAGTGTGGGCTACGTCCACCAGAGAAATTGCCAGGTCCTTTCTTTATTATTATCCAGTAAAATGAAGGGATACAACCTACAACAAAACCCACTGTAACTTCCTCTTCTTTCTCTCACAGTATCCTCTCTCAGAATACAATACTCGCCAACCTACATAGCCGCAATACATTTCCCTCATAAAAGAGGGTTGCCTTCTAGGGAAAAAAAACCCTAACATAATCTCTATCGTTAGATCTGCGACCTTATAATGAATGGTCTATATTTACAATGAAATTACAATATACTTTTACAAGGCAATTTTTGCTTCGGGGGCTTCACCCCCAAACCCCCGTTGGGGGCCCACTTGCCCCCAATCGGGGGGATAGCCCCCCCGGACCTCACAGAGGGGGTAGCCCCCCTCTGCACTCCCCCACGTGGAAGAGTGTACATACTTCTGGGGTGTAAATACTTAATGGGGTATAAACACGGCTGAAAGTAAAAGACCTCTAAATCAGGAAGATAATCAGGCTCCACAACCAACAATCTCCCACTTGGATACTGATCTCAACAACTCCACCGCTATTGTATATGCTGGACTCTGAACCTTATTGGACCTGGAAAATTTCTCATCTTCATCTTCATTCTTGAAGACCAACTGAAACTGAGCAAGAACTCAGTTTCTCCTTGGTTACTCCCTTTGTTAACATGTCTGCAGGATTTTGGCTAGTGTGTATCTTTTCCAGCTTCAATTGCCCATCTTCCAAGGTGGATTGTATGAAGTGGTACCTTGTATGAAGTGGTACCTCAACTGTATATGCTTAGTCTTCGAATAGAAGGCTGAGTTCTTTGCAAGGTGAATGGCACTCTGACTGTCACAGTACAACATGTTATTCTCCTGCTTCTTTCCCAATTCCTCCATAAACCTTTGTAACCAAATCATCTCTTTACTAGCCTCTGTAGCAGCAACAGACTCTGCCTCTGTTGTTGAAAGTGAAACAACCTTTTGCAGTTTCGAAATCCAACTTACTGTTGTTCCACCTATAGTAAAAACATACCCTGTGGTGCTCCTCCTGTTGTCTTT
>WSFP011287863.1:0-48140 GCA_009831015.1 Picea engelmannii | reverse complement strand
ATGCCCCTTGTAGAGTCAATGTTGGAAAAAAGGCCTCATGCTAAAACAAGGACCCATGAACTAGGCCCCCAAAGATGTGTAGATCGTGGTAACCTTTACTTCACCCCCATAGAAAAAGAAATGGAAATTTGTAGAGATTTTTTGAAGGTTGTGAAAACCATGATTTTAGCTTTGCTAAGGTAGACCACCATTTGCTTAAGAAGATAAGAAGATCACGTTATCCACAAATGAGTATGGCAATCAAGACATAATGTAAAATGCGATAGTGAAAACATCGAGGAAGCCAAGGTGAAGTAGAACATGGAAATGAATATGTCACAAAGAGGGGTTTTGGGCCAAACCTGAACTCACATGAACCTAGAATGTAAGTTGAAGGCAAATACTAACACTCTAATCCAAATATTGTGTGGCAAGAAGCCCCAATGGAACCTTGAACCTTGTCAAAGCTCCATCTCTCATGCCCAAAATTTGATGTATAGTGTTATCCAAATTAGGTACTAAGGTCATTTAGTCACCTGAAAATAATAATGATGTTATGGGGACACTTACATGGTCCATGATTCTTACCAGGAACCATTAGAAGCTAAATTCCTTGGCTCAAGTACTTCTAAATAGAGTCACCCAAGGTACACCAATTGTCAAATTTATTCCCACACTCAAAGGTAAAACTATTTCCCTTGATATACCTTTGAGCCATGATCCTTAGAGGAACATATTAGGGCCTATGTCTTTAGGTTCTCAATGAACATGGCCTATGTTGCTTGATTTTCTCCCCCAAGTAGCAATGATGGATTTGTTGGGTATGTGTTATATTCTTTGAATGAGTAGTAGTGTCTGCGTTGCACCAGGTGCACAGGGGGGCTAGAGGGGGGGATGTTAGGCCCCCCGCATGGGGGTTCGAGGGCAGCGCCCCCAAGAAAAAAAATTCTTCCTCCGGAAACGTGTCACATATTTAGGTGGTTTTTCGGCACATGGTTTCTTTGCTGATGGTTTTGTATTTCCGGTTAAGGAATTAGGGTTGTTGACTAATCCAAGTCAGTGGCTTAGGATTTTGGATGTCGTTGGCTTCTATATGTATATTGTCTTGTAAACAATGTATCACTATGAATGAATATAGAATATGATGGTTTTCTCGGTTTGGGTTTCTAGGGGAAAAATCTCTGTGTAATGTTTGTATTTGCCATTGTATCTTTTCTGTTCTTTTACTGAAAATTTGTATGCAATAAATATTGTACAAGGTTAAAATCTACATTTGGAATCAGAGCTTTGTTGGCTTCAGGGGGACACCTTTGTGGTCAAGGGTTTGGCTCATAACTGTGATAATCCTTGTTACAGTGGGAGATCTGTGGTATTGAGTTTTCAGGTGAAAATAAATGACAAGCAATTCGAAATGAAGATCGAGAAGTTTAATGGGAAAAGTTTTGAGTTGTGGAAACTCAAGATGGAAGATCTGTTGGTGGACAGAGATAAGTGGATTGTGGTAGATCCAGGTACTGCACCTACAGGAACTTCAACAGATGAATGGAAATTTTTTTATCAGAAGGCAAAGAGCACAATCCGATTGTGCCTATCAGATTCAGTATTACTGAATGTGTCAAAGGAAGCTACAACCAAGCTTTTATGGGAAAAGTTGGGGAAGTTGTATCAATCTAAGTCCCTAGTAAATAAACTATTCTTGAGAAATAAGCTGTATAACCTGAGGATGAGAGATGGATACTCGGTGGCAGAGCATTTGAACGCCTTCAATACGGTGGTAAGTCAGTTAATATCTGTTGAGATTAAAATTTCAGATCAAGATAAATGTATCAGTTTACTGTGTTCTTTACCAGACTCTTGGGATAGTCTGGTTGTGGCCATAGGTAGTAATAAAACTACCTTGAAGTTTGATGAAGTAGTCTCATCCTTGTTGTCGGAGGAGATGAGACGAAAGAATATGGAAGGATAGAGCACAAACACATTATTTGCAAGAGGACGTTCCTAGGAAAGAAATAGATCTAAGTTCTCAAGTGGGAGATCTAAGTCTAAGGGTAGATCAAAATATCTCGGAAAGTTTGTAAAGGTATGTTGGAGATGTGGAAAAGAAGGGCACTACAAGAAGCAATATAGATCCATAGTTGAGAAAAAGAAGGGATCTAAAGAATCTCCTTCTACAGAAGAAAAGACCTCCAAGGAAAAAGGAGGGGATGTGTACTTGGCTTATTCAACCACACATGTAGATAATGAGGCATGGCTGGTTGACTCTGGTGCATCCTTTCATATGACTCCCCACATGGAGTGGTTCTGCGAATATGAAAGGTATGATGGAGGTAATGTTTTCTTAGGTGATGATTCGACAACCAGAATCATAGGACGATGAAAAGTCAAGTTGAGGATCATAGATGGAAGGATTAGAACACTGTCTGGTGTTCTGCACATCCCAGGTTTGGCCAGAAATTTGATTTTTGTAAGCAAAATGAACGATGCAGGGGTAAAAACAATAATTGAAAAGGAAACCTGCAGGATGGTTCGAGGAGCAATGGTGTTGTTGAAGGGAGTTCGGTTTGGAACTCTGTATAAGTTGCAAGGAAGCACTATTAATGATGGGTGTAATAGTTCCATTGTTCTTGATATTGGATTTGAAGCAGAAAGAACTCCTACAGTCTCTGGAGAAAAGTTTATGTTGTGGCATCAAAGACTGGGGCATATCGGAGAGAAGGGTCTTCGACTACTACAAGGTAAAGATATGGTTGAAGGTATGTCTAACTGCTCTATGGATTTTGATTAATGTGAACATTGTATATATGGGAAGCATAATCGAGTAAGATTCCCCTGTGGTGCAACGAGGGCAGAAGGAATTTTACAACTAATTCACAATGATGTTTTTGGACCTGTGTCGGTCCCATCATTGGGAAAATCTGTGTACTATGTCTCATTTATATATGACTTCTCGAGGAATACTTGGATATATTTCCTCAGGAAGAAATATGAAGTCTTTGAAAGGTTTAAAGAGTTTAAGGCTCTTGTTGAGAATCAAATAGAGAAAAGAATTAAGGTGTTGAGGACATATAATGGCAGAGAGTTCTGCGGGAATGAATTTGAAGAATTCTATAAGAAGTGCAGTATAGCAAGGCAGAAGACTACTCCATACACACCTCAACATAATGGAGTTGCAGAAAAGATGAACATGACGCTGATGGAAAAATCAAGGTGCATGCTCAATGGTGTCAGGTTAGGGGAAGAATTCTGGGCAGAGGTAGTGGGTACTACATGTTACCTGGTCAACATATCACCCTCATCAACGTTGGATGACAAGACTCCACAAGAGGTATCGATTGGTAACGAAACTTCTCTCACACATCTCAAGGTATTTGGTTTTGATGCATCTGTTCATGTTCCAAGGGAAAACATGAGTAAGCTAGATAAGAAGGATGAAAAGTGTATCTTTATTGGATATAAAGATGCTCTCAAAGGTTATAAGATTTGGAACCCAGAAACTAAGAAGGTAGTGTATAGACGAGATCTCGTATTTAGAGAAATGAAGGATGTTGTTAAACAAGAATTCCTACCAAGTAAAGAAGAACCAGAGAAAGTAGAGTTTGATTTAAAGGATGATGAATCAGATTCTACAGAAGAACAAGAATCAAAAGAAGAAGATCCTCATACTCCAATATTGAGGAGATCGATTCGAGAAATAAGGCTACCGGAAAGGTATACTCCATCTGATTTTCATTCAAATTTTTCTTTGTCTATTACTGATGACGATCCTAGAACTGTCAGGGAGGCAGTGAATTCAGAGGATGGAAATCTCTGGAAAAGGGCCATGGGCGAAGAAATGGCATCTTTGGATAAGAATGAGGCTTGGGATCTAGTGGAGTTGTCGACTGGAATAAATCCCATTGGCAACAAATGGGTATTTAAAAAGAAGATGATTTCAGAAGGAAAAGTGGAGAAATACAAAGCTTGATTATTAGCAAAGGGTTATTCCCAGGTTGAGGGAATTGATTTTGGTGAGATTTTTTCTCCTGTTGCCAAGTTAACCTCTATAAGATTTATGTTATTTGTTGTTGTTGCATTTGATTTTGAAGTAGAACAGATGGATGTGAAGACAACATTCCTACATGGGGATCTGGAAGAAGAAATCTATATGAATCAACCAGAAGGTTATGTTGTGAAGGGAAAGAAGGAGCTAGTATGCAAGCTGAAAAAGTCCCTATATGGTTTAAAACTATCACCAAGGATGTGGTATCAAAAATTTGATACTTATATGATGGGACTTGGCTTCACAAGAAGCAAAGAGGACCACTGTGTTTATTTTAAATTAATTGGTGATCATTTGATTTATTTGGTCTTGTATGTGGATGACATGTTGCTGATAGGAAACAATAAGGAGATTATCCAGGATGTGAAAACCCAGTTGTCCTCTAAATTTGACATGAAGGATCTCAGTGCTTCAAATTTCATTTTGGGCATGGAAATTAAAAGAGATCGAAAAAAGAGGAAACTCTGGTTAAATCAGAGAAAATATGTCGAGACAATATTTCAAAGGTTTAATATGCAAGAATGTAAACCGATCAAGGTTCATATTCCTGTTGGGGTAAAGTTATCTATGGATCAGTGTCCCAAGACACATGAAGAGGAGGAGGACATGTCTCGTGTTCCATATGCGAGTGCAGTTGGAAGTTTGATGTATGAAATGGTCTGTACTAGACCGAACATTGCACATGCAATGGGAATTTTGAGCAGGTATATGTCAAAACCAGGGAAGGAGCATTGAACAACAATAAAAAGGGTTTTCATGTATTTGTGTGGCACTACTAACTATGGATTGTGCTACAAAGGAAGATCGGGATTGGACAGAGTGGTGGATATGCATGGCTTTGTGGATGCAGACTGGGCTGGAGATCTGGATCGTAGAAGATCTACAAGTGGGTATGTGTTTAACCTGTTTGGAGGAGCAATAAGTTAGATGAGCAAAAGACAGGTTGTAGTGGCACTTTCAACTACAGAAGTTGAATACATGGCAACCACTCATGCAAGTAAGGAAGCGGTATGGTTACAAATATTGTGTTCAAGTATTCGGTTGGTACAAGCTATAAGGATAGATTGTGATAGTCAGAGTGAAATTTTTTTGGCGAAGAACCCGACTTATCATTCAAAGACAAAGCATATTGATATTCAATATCACTTTGTGAGAGACATGGTTGAAGAAAAGAAAGTATTGCTAATGAAGGTGGACACTTTGAAGAATGTTGCAGATTCATTAACAAAATCTATGAGCATTGAGAACTTATCTTGGTGTAGAGGATCCATGGGCATTGTTGTCTTGGATTATTGACTATGTAACCCCCTGTATGGAAAGAAAACAACAAGTGGGAGAATGTTGGGTATGTGTTATATTCTTTGCATGAGTAGTAGTGTTTGCGTTGCGCCAAGTGCACAAGGGGTTTCAGGGGAAGTGCCCCCGAGAATTTTTTTTTGCCTCAAGAAACGTGTCACATATTTAGATGGTTTTTCGGAACATGGTTTCTTTGCCGATGGTTTTCTATTTCCGATTAAGGAATTACGGTTGTTGACTAATCCAAGTCATTGGGTTAGGGTTTTGGATGTTGCTGGCTCCTATATGTATATTTTATTGTAAACAATGTATCACTATGAATGAATATAGAATATGCTGGTTTTCCCCATTTGGGTTTCCAGGGGAAAAATATCTGTGTAATGTTTGTATTTTCCATTGTATATTTTCTGTTATTTTACTGAAAATATGTTTGCAGTAAATTTTGTACAAGGTTAAAATCTACAAGATTGATTTTAGTCATTCCTTTAGTTCCTAAATTGAAATGAAGGTATTTCTTGTTAGAAGGAAGACTATTTTTATAACCTATCCCTCCGGTAAGGTAAGACAAGGATCTCCCTTTGTCTAGGAATGAGCTCCCTTATGAGTGGGGAGTGACTCCCTTTGTCTAGAACTCCATCTAGGAATGAGATACCATATGAGAGGGATATATCTCCCTTGTGATAGGGATATATCTCCCTTATGATAGGGATGGCCAAACTATAATGTATATATATTTTAACCTTGTACAATATTTACTGCAAACAATTTTTTAGTAAAAGAACAGAAAATATACAATGGCAAATACAAACATTACACAGAGATTTTTCCCCTGGAAACCCACACCGGGAAAACCAACATATTCTATATTCATTCATAGTGATACATTGTTTATAATACAATATACATATAGGATCCATCGACATCCAAAACCCTAACCCAATGACTTGGATTAGTCAACAACCCTAATTCCTTAACCAAAAATAGAAAATCATCGGCAAAAAACCATGTGCCGAAAAACCGCCCAACAATGGACATGAAAATCGAGGCAACACAAAAAACGATGCAAAATTGTGACACGTTTCCTGAGGCAAAAAACATTTCTCGAAGGAACTGCCCCCGAACCCTCGCGCGAGGGGCTTTCACCCCCTGCACCCCCCCCTCAAACCCCCCTGCACGCCCATCACAACACAAACACTACTACTCGTGCAAAGAATATAACACATACCCAACAACGTCCCCAACCACCCCAAGATGGCCCACGTCACTCCACCTCAACTTTTGTAGTTTTGAATCAACCAATCTGGAACATCCCTGGCATGCTACTGAGTGATGCTAATCCAAAAGTCTAGTGCGTTGATTCCACTCTAAACACAAGTCTGCGCAGTATCACTTGAAGTAGTGCACTCAACCTCAAACTGAGATGCACACACTAACTTTCTCCTTTAATCATCACATTAAGCAACAGAATAAACTCAATAATTGTGCACACCAACATACTGATCACATAGCCCAACCGTACGCATAACCATCTTGGCGTCATGCGTCAATTCTGATTTCAATGTGCATAGAGTCTATTTCCTTAAACACACACATGAATTCCATCCTTCCATGCACACAACCTACTTTCCTACGCACTCAGCTAGCCAATCCTCTTCTTGAAGAATCATAACCAAAATCTCCTTTTAATTCAACTTGGAATTATTATTTTTCAATGTTTGGAAAAAAAATCCATGTAGAACAATGTTAATGTAAGTCATATGAGTAAAGTGGATTGACATAGATCCTCAATTAGTACTTAAATCCATAAGGCTTGTCATGCCATCCATTCCTCACTCCTCATGGTCTTTGTTGTAATTGAGTTTGTGATCTTCTTGAGGGTTATCATTGTTAATATATCTCATCCTCATCCATCTTCATTCATAGGCTTGTTCAACTTTTTAAAAGTATTGTAAGACTAAAGCATTGAGTATCACAATATCAAATTTACATGGTTTGTAGAGTGACATATATTTTTTAGTCATTTAAGTTTAATTGTCTTTTGAGTGTATTAGATGCAATTGTATATATTATTAAGGGATTATTTCAATAATCCATATATTTTAAAGTTTTTATTTAAGTTTAATTATCCTTTAGGTGTCTTAGAAGCTATTTTATATATTATTAAGGGTTTCTTTCATTAATCCCCCCTCTAGGATCACTTACTCTAATGGGAAGGGCTACCTTCTCTACCTACAAACTTGGCATAAATTTTTGGGGTGCTTTGATCTCCATGGGATTCTGTAACAAAATAATCACTTTGATTGAAATTCAAGGATTTCTTAATGTTAATGGAATAGTAAAATGGTGAGACATTCACTCCAATATCATTTGCATGTGCTTGGATATCATCATCGATGACATTAGAGTAAAAAAACACAAGTTTTGAAGCAAGGTTAGTGTGGGCATTGGTCTTTCTAACTTTGTCTAAGTAATGATGTAATTTTGAAATAGTCATGTTAATGACTAATGAGACCAAAATGTTGTTCATTTAAAATAGAAATCTTTGCTATTTGAATTGTACACAATGGATTCTTGCTAGTAGAGAGTGAATAATACTACATGGTGGATGGGATTTATCTCATGTAGAGCATGCACTAACATCTTGAGTATGTATGTTGGGAGTTAATTGGATTTGACATGTATGCATAAGAGTTATAGTACGATGGAACCAACTTGAGTAGGTGTAGGATTAAATATACAAACACAAACTAAATCAGGAGGATGAAGGTTGGTAATTGCATTGGTGCCATAATCTTTTGAGATGTTGTCCATGTAGTGCTAGAAAGGACTTTGTGTAAACCTCAAGGTACTCATAAACATTGTAATGATAGAGAAATTTGAAGATGTTGACAACGAAAAGAGAGAAAGACGTGTAGGAATTCACAATGTGCCAAATATTACACCAAAAATCTTCAACAATTTGTGCCCTAGCTAGGAATTCAAAAAGTTGGATATATTAAGTCATTAAAGGCCATTCAACTACATGCCCAAGTATGGCCGCTTCTAAATGTCATTGTTGTTGAAATGTATACTGAGCTCCAAGATATAAGACTACTCCTAGTTGCAAAGTGTGGTTACAATTATGCAGTTGGACACCCGAGTGTTCCATTGCCCAAAATGGAACTACTCCCACGATATAAATAAATAAAGGGAAATAAACTATTGTGAGAAAGAACAAGGGTTTGGGCCCCCTACACACCTATAGACATATTGCACCCACAAATCCTAAAATATGAGGGAAAACATCCCCATGAAAATGATACTCAAATGAGTAACGCTATTGATTGATTGATATTAGATTGATAGAATGCAAGAGATGGGTCTTGGTTTTACAAAAGAGAAACTAAAACCCTAACTTGTGGCATGAGTTATTGTTATGTTGTAATTAGATTATTATCTAATTAATTACACCTAAACACACTAACTATCTATATTAGATCTTATTAGCATTGACTTTCATATTAGTTTTATGTTGACTTAAAAAATGTGTATAAATTTTAATGTTGAACATCACAAATAAAAAATAAAAAATTCAATATAACAAAATTGGTATTTTTATGACCTCTCATTGGTCAATAAATTGATAGTGTTATTGCAACCTTCACTTCATTCGAGGTTTGAAATTAATTTTGACATGACTATATATGAGTGTCACTTTCTTATAAGGTACAACTCTATTGATAAAATAATTTTATAACAAATAAGACTCTTTTTTAATTTTCTTTTCTTATTTTTCCAAATGTGTAGTTATGAAATCATTTTAATTATTTTGGTAAGTTACCATTGAACTATGAAATAAGACTCTTTTTTTTAATTTTATTTTCTTATTTTTCCAAATATGTAGTTATGAAACCATTTTTAATTCTTTTGGTAAATTACCATTGACCTATGAAATAAGACTCTTTATTTTATTTTATTTTCTTATTTTTTCAAATGTCTAGTTATGAAACCATTTTTAATTCTTTTGGTAAGTTAATTGATAGCTACGGGGTTAGAAACCCAATGGATCCGGTGGCAGGCTTCCCATCCATTTTTTTGGCAGACGTGATTTGACATACGGTTAAACTTGTCAGGACAATCTCTACAAACGCAAAACCTCCACTATACACTAAAAATTGATATTCAAAAAACCAGCTACTTATGGAGACATATGATAGAAACGTTGGGCTCCAAAATAAATTTAGGTTTTTTTGAAATGACATATTTTAATTATAGAAACGGGCTAAAGCACTCAAACACCCTCTAAGAGGAATGAGAAACCTCAAAAGAAAAGGAAACTTGGTAAGTTTACATATATTTAAGTAAAATTTCTTTTATTATCTTCGGAAGCAGTATATCGCAGCATGTTGCACTTGTTAATTTAAGAAACAATGTATAAAATACCAAAAGACTACATTATTACAAAACTATGAACTTTGATACAAAACAACTCATAGATATATATTTATTTGCATACACAAAAAAATTGGGTTTAGGTACACAACATGCTCTCACTATTAATTAATATTTATTCCTAATTCTTGAGAACCAAACAATACCCTAACCACGTGACCTCTACTTCCAATGCTTTTTCATCCTTTGCTTGGACATGCTCGTGTATACCCATTCAAATGCATGGAATCATTCAAAATGTGTTTCTTCAATTAATTGAATGGACTCATTCATTGTTTTTTAATTAATATAATCACCAAGTTCATAAGGATCAAAGAATCATTCAACTAGATACTACGAACTATTATTATATTAAAAATTTCATCCTCATTGATGTAAAAAGTTTGTTATGGAGATGGAGAGAATATTACCATCTACGAAGAGTCAAATGGGAATCTCTTTTTCATGATCTACTCATGATTTACTTTCATGTTAATTTCTTCTTTCTTCCACATAAAGAACTATGGATTCGATGATGGTCTTAAAAATGGACATATTTGCATAGATGTATTGAAAATGAAAATGGAAACATTGGCACTTGAGCAAGGCTAAGGAAGAATGCCCCTTGCAGAGTTAGGGTTGGAAAAAAGGCCTCATGCTAAAACAAGGACCCATGAACTAAGCCCCCAAATATGTGTAGATTGTGGTAACCTTCACTTCACCCCGATAAAAAAAAGAAATGAAAATTTTCATAGATTTCTTGAAGGTTGTGAAAACCATGATCATAGCTTTGCTAAGGTTGACCACCATTTGCTTAACAAGACAAAAAGATCATGTTATCTACAAATGAGTATGGAAATCAAGACATAATGTAAAATGAAATAGTCATCTATATGAGTGTTCTCCCTAAGAAACTTCTCTAGCTCATAAACGTAGAATCCAAATAGTGTGGTAGATAAGGTGCAACTCTGTTTGACCCTAATATTTCCCTCCATGACGTCTAAAAATCCATTTTGTGTGTAGAGTTGTTCCACCACCATCTCATAAAGCCTCAATATGGGCACAATGAAGGAATCATATTCATATAGACCAATGTCCTACAACCTATAGAATAAGGATCCCCTTAGAACTCAGTTAAATCCTTTTGAAAGTCTATAAAATAATAGAATATTTTGGAAGACCATTAGCTAGACTCCTCAATAATAACACCAAGTGGGAAAATGTGATCCACTATCTGGTAGTTGTTCCAGAACCTTGATTTCCCTATGATCATAAGTCTAATCCTCTTGAAATAATGTCATAGCCACATGTTCATAATCATGGTGTAATGTTTGGAAAAAGTGTTCCCAATCATGATAATCCTATAAGTGTTTGGATAAAAAATATTACTAGATTAAAAATTAGGTGGATGATGTGTTGACACCATGATGGGGGGAATCCTAAGAAAAATGCCTAGTTTTTATGAGATTAGCAATATGTAATGTAAGAGAAAGAAAACCATGTTTGAGGAATTATGCCCCAAAATGTTCGCCATCAATTTCTCTACTCAAATTCAAAACCCATATACCCTTCACAATGTCACCAGGGGAAAACAAGTGGCAAGAGATTGGCAGAACTAAGGTCAAGGGTAGGGGGTTGAGTTGGTAGGTTGTAATGGGAAGTAACCCCTTGTTAGAAGTAGGTTGTATTATTGGTGTGGGAATTTGTATTACCCACAAAGATGCCCTCACCTTATGATGATTATTGAGAAATATATGAGTTTAGATCAAGAAAGAGGTTTCCATTAAAATAAAGTGAAAACATCGAGGAAGCCAAGGTGAAGTAGAAAATGGAAATGAACATGTCACAAAGAGGGGTTTTGGGCCAAACCTAAACACACATGAACCTAGAATGTAATTTTAAGGAAACTACTAACACTCTAAGCCAAATATTGTGTGGCAAGAAACCCCACTGGAACCTTGAACCTTGCCAAAGCTCCATGTCTTATACCTGAAATTTGATGTCTAGTGCTATCCAAATTAGGTACTAGGGTCATTTAGTCACTTGAAAGTAATAATGATGATATGGGGACACTTAAATGGTCCATGACTCTTACCAGGAATCATTAGAAGCTAAATTCCTTGGCTCAAGTACTCCTAAATAGATTCACCCAAGGTACACCAATTGTCAAAGTTATTCCCATACTCAAAGGTAAAAATATTTCCTTTGATAGAGCCTTTGTGGTGTTTTAGGACCTCGTTCATGAGCCATGATCCTTAGAGGAGCATATTAGGGCCTCTGTCTCTAAGTTCTGGTCAATGAACATAGCCTATGTTGCTTTATTTTGTCTCTGGGGTAGCAATGATGAATGGATTTTAGTCAATCCTTTAGTTCCTAAATTGAAATGAAGGGATTTCTTGTTGGAAGGAAGACTATTTTTATAACCTGTCCCTCTGGTAAGGTAAGACAATAATCTCCCTTTGTCTAGGAATGATATCCCTTATGAGTGGGGAGTGACTCCCTTTGTGTAGAAATCCATCTAGGAATGAGCTCCCTTATGAGAGGGATGTATCTCCCTTATGATAGGGATGACCAAACTGTAACGTCCCCAACCACCCTAGGCTGGGCCATGTCACACACTTCTTCCAAAGTAAGCTCTAATACCAATATGTAACGTCCCCAACCACCCCAAGCTGGGCCACATCACTCCACCTCGAATTCTATAGTTCTGAATCAACCAAATTGGTTCAACTATTTTCCTCTTTTCCTAAAAAGGTAATCCCCTAGGGATACTACAACATCATCAATGCCAACTATTTGTGAAAAGGGAGAGGAAAAACCACTTTGAAAAGTGGTAAGTGGAGTGCCAAGAATGATAGGAGAAGTAAGTATTGAAAGCCCCTATGTTGTGCTTGGATCAATTCCTTGACTTGTTGAAGGAACAATCTTCCCAGCCTATTTATCCTTGGCCTCTTGCAATTGCTTTTGTTTGGTTCATTATGCTTGAGCTGCCTCTTCTTCTCTCTTTTTGGCTTCCGTTTCTCCTTCACTTTTTCTTTCTTCATCTACATTCTTTCCTCTTGTTTCCTTTCATCTTCAGTTTCTCCTCTTCCTCCAGGGCCTTCTTGATTATTTATCCTCCTTTAAGGGCCTCAAATTGCTTATTAGTTGCATCCTATTCATGCTCGCCTACTAATAGTTTTTCTCTTTCAATAATGGTCATTTTTCTTTGTTCGTTTGATCAACTTGTATTTTTTATCATTCCTTATTGCCTTGGCAATACCTCCTCAAATGACATGACTCACTGGAAGATAAAATATACAACATTAGAATTATGTTTGTAAGAGGGGGCCAATCCCAAAATTATGTTTGTAAGAGGGGCCCAATCCCATATCTTTAATATGTTCTTCAACAACACCCCTTGTGTCATGTCTCCTAGAAATTCCTGTACATAGATTGAGCTCTTTGATTCTTGTTGATTCCTTTCTTGAATGAGGGGAATTAAATAATGAAAATAGTCCCACTTTGATAGGGAACCTTGGCCATGTTTTTTTTGCATATGTAGACCGAAAGGAGGTAATCCCTTTATCAACAGTTTGATAGAATATTTCTCTGATGACTACCCTGTCAGGGTGATCTGGATTGGATCATATATTATTTTTCATCTATCTCGATGCTTTAGAGTGGAAACAATTAGAGGAATTAGCTTGCAGGGTCATTTTAATGGCAGGTCCCAATTTGGAAAATTAGGGTTTGAAACCTTTCATAACCATTTTGAGGCATCAAATGGAATTTTTTGGGGTCAAAAATTTCCCAACAATAGCATGGACCCCATGATGCTATTATACACATTGAAACCTTTCCAACGATGCACATCAATTAGAGATTGTAGACAAATGTTGTGCCTCCTACAAGTTGGCCTATAGTGTTGACCACCATGGTACGCGAGGATGCCACATCAACCCCCATTAGTCGTGCATATGGGGCTAGCCACCTAAGGAATTTTAGGAATATTCTAGAAAATCCAAAACCTTATCACAATTAAGGGTTGAGGAAGTCAAAACCCTAACCATAGACTACTATAGAACTATGTTAAATACCACGTTATCAGGAGGAGAAGGGGTTCCATTCTATGTTATTGTATTTTGTTCCATAGCAAAGAAAAACAACTGGGTGTGGGAAAATAAGAGAGAATAACAAAGGGGGTTAATGTTTTATAGAAACCTAACATGCCGTAGGTCTTGGGTAAATCCATAGAGAGTGGCTTTTCCTTTGCACTTGCATTATTTCCATACTAGAGAAAATTTACTCCTCAATTATATGGGAGGTCTGCATAGTCCTATGCGAAAGAAGGTGATTATTTTCAAGCAAAGGATAGTGGATGATGCATAAACACACATAGTATCTAGAAAACACAAGCTACAAGAAAGGGAAACCAAGTGGTTCCAAGTCGAAAGAGCACCACGAAGCTTCCAATGAGGGAAATAAGAAGTGGAAAGGGGGAAGGATAGAAAGACAACCATTGCACATCAATGCAAGGATCCTAGAAACCATTGCAATATTGATGGTCACATTGAGGAAAAGTGATGGAAACTACATCCAGATTTGAACCCGAAGAACCACAAAAAGGAAGCTAAGACAAAGAAACTTCTAGCCACATATTTGAGCAATCAAGTTGAAAGTATCTCATATGTGGATGAGAAGATTATTTGCACATCAATGCAAAAGGAGGTGAATCTAAGTAGCCTTCACCGCCAGGAAGAGAACGAGATGATCAAATTCTTCCACATCAAGATTCAAGTCAAGAAGATGAAGATGGATGCTCTATTTGACTCTAGTTCACAAGTGAATATCATAGAAGTGGATTTGGTCAGAAAGCTTAGATTGGAGGTTTGTAATCATCCTATCCCATATCCATTGGGATGGGTAAACAAGGATGCAAAGATCAAGGTAATGAAACAGTGTAAGTTTAAATTTTCTATAAGTGCTAATTTTATTGATGAAGTGGAATTGGATGTAGTACCCCTTGACGTATGTGGAGTAGTGTTTGGAAGCCCCTAAATGTATATGAGGGATGAAATCTTCATGAAAAGAGCCAACCAATACCAACTAATCAAGGATAAGAATCCCTACATCATCAATGTGCATAAAGTCAAGTCAAAGATATCACTGGTAAGTGTTAACCAAGCCAAGAAGTTGATTGGTTCCATTAAGAAATATGTTTTACTTTTCCTAAGGGAAAATCAGTCTGGTGAAGAGTTGTTAAAAGTAAAGACATCCTTGGAAGGGTGTACTAAGGATAAGAAACATGAATTGGAGGAGTTGTTAAAGGCATACAGGGGAGTGTTCTAGGATCCTAAATAGCTACCACTTAAGAGGGAAGTGGAGCATGAAATCCAATTATTGCTAGAGTCCCCCTTGTCAAATATTGGGTTGTATATGTTAGAAATAATAGATGTTCTCATTTAACCATAGACAATATAACAATATTTTCACCCAACCATAAGCTGAATCCACCCCCGAGCACCTTAACCTTGACAAAGAATAATTCCATAAGCAAACCCTAGGCCTAATAGCCAATCAATGTAGCGTACCTCTCTCTAGAGATAGCACATAAGGAAGAAAGTCCAAACCATAACCAATAGAAATTCCAAGCCTAAACTGAGAATACAAGTTGCAGTAATTGCAACTACAACTACTCTCCAGACTTGCGCACTTACTCAGTTTCTGCAGTGCGCACTCTTACATTTCTGTAGTTGCGAGCTGTGTCCTTAAAATGAGCTCTGGCGTCCTGTATTTATATTATTTCTCCTTAGTTGTTTGGGTCGACTTCTCATTCTGGAGGTTGAACACTCAATATTAAATATTTCCTTTAGCTGACTTGTCTTCTATGGTTATGTCCAATGCTTTAGGGTTTCTTCTTTCTTCTCGGAATATTCTATTCTTGTCAGGGTTACACGTGGACGTTAATACCTCCCACAACTACCATAATATCAACACTCCCTCCTAGCTAGGGAGCTATTGAAAGCAATGGTCTTGAGAACAAACATACCATTCAATCAGTAGCATCATCATAGCCGTACAGGTTATCTCATGATTAGATCACAAGCACCCTCATCATTATCAATATCATCTGATAGCATCAACTGCATCATCTCTCGAAGCCATAATGGATCTGAGTAATCATGCATGATACTGAATAAGTCACTCACTCCACAGAGTGATGCAAGAACCATTCTTCTAATCCGGACATATGTCCTAGAATAATAACTATTTCAATAGATGTTGGAAGCCACACCATGGGCTACAAGGACTATTCTTCTAATCCATACATGCATCCTAGAAGAATAAATGTCCTGGACCATTTTCCCTTGGAGAATGTTTTTCCACTAGCACACTGACTATCCATCTAGTTGATAATCATTTTCAACACTAATGATAGTCTACACGACAATCATAACAATGTCATTCAATATAAAACAACTATGTCTATCCATAGTAGTACACAACTACTATCCAGTGGGACACTACCACACCAAGTAGCACACGACTACTTAATCAATGACACATAGTTACAACCAGTGGAACACATCCACCACAATAGCATACATATACTGTCTAGAGACATGCAGTCTCCATAGCAATCATATCATTTGATATCAACCTGCACAGAAACAATATCATGATATAAACTGAGTCATCTGGGCCATTCTTCCACTCACATATGTGAGATATGGAAGAGCATCTTCCCTCAAAAAGTAAAAAATCAACCATGGGACATCTAGACTATTATTCTCAAGCATAGAAGAATAATTGTCCTTGATTTCTGAGCCTGGACCATTCACCTAATTGGGCCATTCCTCCGGCACTAATCATAGTGCAATATGGAGAGAATGAGTATGCCCTAGGGAATTCCTGTCCCTGATTGATGAACCTAGACCATTCACCTAACTGGGCCATTCCTCTAGCACTAAACATAGTGCAACCTGGATAGAATGAGTCTACCCTAAAGAATCATTGTTTAGACCATTTCCAAATGGAAATGACTGTCCTGCACCAACCTCCAAAATGAACCATTCTTCAAAACTACTCACAACTATGAACTTCGAAAGAATGACTTCCCGGTGAGGCAAACCATTCTACTTGACCACTACTGAGAGTGACTGCCAAGAAGAATGATTGTCTTAGACCATTCCCCCACACTGGACACAAGGGGAATCATTGTTTATGGTACATAAACAATCTATCAAACCATTTTCATTACAAAAATGATTGTCCGATCTGGACCATTTTCCGAACTGGAAAATTCTTGTCAGTCATAAATCTCAAACAAATTTCTGAACTGGAAAGGAACTGCTCATCCTGGACCATTTTTCGAACGAAAAAATGATTGTTCATAAATCAATAACACATCAGTGCTCCCTCCCAACCTTAGAGTAATCTCTTCCTTTTTTAATAAAGAAGTTGTCTCCACGAGCCCCAACTTGTCTCTTATGTACGCAAACTTTTCATCTTGGACAAAGGCTTTACCAAAATATCTGCTATCTTCTCATATGTGGAGATATATTGGAGAATCACTTCTCTTTTCTATACTTTATCATAGAGAATGTAATGCTTGATCTCAATGTACTTTGGTTTGTTATTGAACATTGGTTTTCTCTGAAGGCTTCATACAGATCTGATCATTACAATATATCATGGTCGAATTCAACACTTATGTTTTCTGCTAGCTCGTGACATCGTGTCAAGGTTCAAACTGAAACATATCCAAGTAGCACTTCTTCTGTCATCATGAGAGTTTTCTATGGATTAGCAATCCATCATCCCAGACTTCTAAGTAACTATTTTGATACACTATCTCCGTCATATAAATTTTTCAACACACTTCTGTTGTATATGAGATACTTTGCATTAAGTTGTTTGAATACATACAAGGTCTTCTTATATATGCATACATGGGTCTCTTTCTGGTATACCTCAAAACCTTGAGATTTCTTTACATAAGCTTCTTCCTCAAATGCTCTATTTGGAAGAATAATATTTTACAACCAATTGATGTAAACTTCGATCCATGCATACCGCAAGAGATATAATAGCTCAGATAGAGGTATATCTAGTTTACGGGAACAAGTTGTTATCAAAGTCTTCTGCTCCTTCTGGAAGAACCTCTAGTTCTGAATCTCACAATGTTTCCGTTCATAATCCTTTTTCACAATTTCTTACATATATTGTTCTTCATCATAACTTCCATTTATTATGTTTGATTGCTTCTAGTGGGTTCAAACCAAGCTGGTAGTCTTGTGAATCTCGGTATAATGACTAGTTGTCCTGGCTTTTCTTTCTCTATTGGAATCTTCATGTGCTTCCTCATGTTTCTCTTTAGCTCTTGGGTTCATAGATTTTTCTATAGATTCCATGCCCTGAAGATTCCAACTTCTTCCTTTCATCATAGGATCATGGATGTAGATGGACAACCAAGGATATTTTAAGGCTTCTTTTCGAAGAAGACTTCTTCTAAAGTCAAACTGAACACGTGTTTCTTTTCATGGTTGCTAATTTCAATGGGAACATGGATATATACTTCATAATCCTCAATGGATCATATTATTTAGGATTAGGTCCCTCCTAATCATTGCTTTATGCATGAATGCATGCTCTTTTTTTGGAATTTTGTAATCATCTCCCTCCATCTGAGATAGTCCACGTTTTCATCTGCATCCTTATTGCCTTTTGCAAAGTGTCACAAGTATTTTTCTAATTTCCTCTTGACTGTTGACTTCTTTCTGTTTTGACTTCTTCTAGGTATCTTCAAGTTTGATTCTAATTTCGGTTTATCTTGTAGTTGTTACTTATATAATAGCTTCCATAGGAATTGTTACCAAGGATTGTCAATGTACTTCATCTTCTCATGTGTATTGCTTGACTTGTAGTCATCATGATAAAAATACTTATCTAGATTTATTCTTTCATAGGTATTGTTTCACTTGAACATCTTATCTTCTAAGAAATAGATATGCAAGATATGTACATAAACTATGTAAACATGGTATGTACAAGAACTATGAAGAATATTGTTACCTTGTTTTAGAAGAAGAAGTCTATTTTATTCTTCTTTGCTTGGCCTTCTTTGAGGGTTCCCTTTCTTTGACAACTGATGCTTCGTGCGTTTCCTTCCTTTTATTTAACTCATGACAATGATTCTTGTAGTGACCATATTTTCGACAGTTGAAGCATTGCATTTTTGACATATCTTTCTCTTGATTTGGTTTCTTCCTTGAGTCAAACTTCTTCTTATTCCTGAATTTCTTGAACTTTGTTATGTAGGCTTGATCATCATCTTTCCTTTGGAATTTCTCTTTTGCGCTAATCCTTGATTCCTCTTATGCACAACAAGTCCAAAGTTCTTCAAATGTGGGATACTCCTTTCTTGTGTTCATGCTTGCGTAAAATGCATCCCATGTCTTGGGAAGACCATTGTGTACTATATTTACCAGTTCCTTCTCTGAAATGATTTCTTCAATAGCTTTTAGTTGATCTCTTAACTGAGAGATTCTCACAAGGTATGATGTTATGTTGTCATCATCATTCATTTTCATGTCATAGAGCTCATTCTTCAGACTCATTACTTGTCCAATGTTTCTGACTGAGAAGGGAATAGTTAGGGAATCGTACATCTTCTTAGATGAGTCAAGATGAGAGATGTAGGGTATCAAGTGGTCTTTTACAGAATCCACTATGATACTCATGACATTGATGTCACTGTCCTTGAACTTCTCCATAATTGCAACGTTCTAAGGTTCCTTCTCTTTTCCTTCTTCAACCCGTGGTTCCACAATCTTTCCTTTCACGATATCCAACACTTTATTCTTGTCAAGGATGAGGTCAATCCTTTTCTTCCATGCTTTGAAGTTAGAATGCCCTTCTAACTTTTTTTTTGACTTCATAGAGTAAGTCATGACTGCTTTAACTTAGTCAACCTTTGACTTTGACCAAAAACTTAAACTTGGCATCTTAGCTTGCTGAGAGTACCAGGAGGTGCATTGGGTTAGGGCACACTAGGATATCTAGAAATTAGGTCAATCTCTACACTTAAGGTGCTTCAACAAGAGGGTTAGGATTTTGTTAGACTGACCAAAAACTTTGACTGCAACTGCAACTTTAACTGAGAAAATCCTCCCAATATATCTTCCATTGGTTAGACTATCCGAAGATAGTGTGGGCCCATAAAATTTTAGAAATAATAGGTGTTCTCATTTAACCATAGACAATATACCAATATTGTCACCCAAACATAAGCCGAAGCCACCCCCGAGCACCTTAACCTTGACAAAGAATAATTTTGGAAGAAAACCCTAGGCCTAATAGCCAATCAATGTAGTGTACCTCTCTTTAGAGCTAGCACACAAGGAAAAAAGTCCAAACCATAACCAATAGAAATTCCAATCCTAAACCGAGAATATAGGTTGCAGCAACTGCAACTACAACTACTCTTCAGACTTGCACACTTACTCAGTTTTTGCAGTGCACACTCTTACATTTATGCAATTGCGAGATATGTCCTTAAAATGAGCTATGGCGTCCTATATTTATATTGTTTCTCCTTATCTGTCTGGGCTGAATTCTCATTTTGGAGGCTAAACACTCAATATTAAATATTTCCTTTAGCTGACTTGTCTTCTAGGGTTATGTCCAATGCTTTAGGGTTTCTTCTCGCTTCCCGAAATATTAAATTCTTGTCAGGGTTACACATGGAGGTTAATACCTCCCACAACTACCATAATATCAATAGTATAGACAATCTATTCTAGAATCAAACAAAGTAAAGAAGAAGTTACAACAATTGTTGGAGCAGGGTGTGATTCGACCAAGTAACTCACCTTCTGGGTCACCCATCATAATTGTGCTCAAGAAGGATATGAATTGGAGAATGTGTATAGATTACATGGAATTTAACAATATTACACTAGAGAATCAATACCCTCTATCCAGGATCGATGATTTGCTGGACCAAATGCAACATGCCAAGTACTTCATTAAGTTGGATTTAAAGTTAGGATATACTAGGTACGAGTTGAAGAAGAAGATACTTGGAAGACTGCCTTCAAGACAATGAAAGATTTGTATGAGTGGTTGGTTATGCCATTTGGTTTGTGTAACACATCAAGGAAATACTATAGGGTCTTAGTAAGAATATCAAGGCTCTACAGTATGGTCCTTTTGAGGTATTGGAAAAGGTGGGAGATAGTTTCTATTGACGTAGCCTACCCCCATGCGTGCACATTTACTCAGTAATGAATGTGGAGAATATCAAACTCCATGAACCATCCATGTTGGATCAGGAGGAGGATCATGCCCTACCTTTCATAGAGGATTTAGCACCAAATACTCATGCAGATTGGTAGAGCAGACGGTTTTGTAGAAGCGTTCCAAAAGTACAAGACATGGGCAACATGACCTTTGGTAGGTTGGTTGAAAGGACAGCTTCCAGGCAAAGCAAAGTGGTACTCCAGGGAGAAGGTAGAGGAAAAGTTTCCTCACCTCATTCAGTAAATATTTTGGGTACCAAAATCCTCCCTAAATGGGGAAATATGATCCTAATTTGATCATTATATTATTTTTCATCTATTTCTATGCTTTCAGAGTGGAAAAAATTGGAAGAATAAGCTTGCAGGTCATTTTAATGGTAAGTCCCAATTTGGAAAATTGGGGTTTGAAAACTTGTGGATCCATTTGAGGCATCAAGTGACATTTTTTGGGGTAAAAAAATTCCTAGAAATAGCTTGCACCCCATGACATTATTCTACACACTAAGACATTTCCAACAATGCAAAATTCACGTCAATAAGAGATTGTATACAAAATTTATACCTCCCACAAGTTGACCTATCATGTTGACCACCATGGTACAAGATGATGCCACATCAACCTCGGTTACTCATGCATATGCGACTAGCCATGTGAGGAATTTCAAGAATAATCTAGAAGGGACAAAACCTTATCATGGTTGGGGGTTGAGGAAGTCAAAACCCTAATCATATACGACTATTGGGATATTTTAAATACTAGGCCTCTAGGACGAGAAGGGGTTCCATTCTATGTTATTGTGTTTTTTCCATAGCAGAGCATAACAACTGGGAGTGGGAATATTAGAAGAATAATAGAGAGGGTTAATGTTCTGTAGCATCCTAACATACCACAAGTCTCAGGTAACTACATAGAGAGTTCTTTCTCCTTTGTACTTGCATTATTTCCATACCAGAGAAAAGAGAGCAGAGCAACCTCACCTTCTAGCTAGATTTTCTCCCATAAGGGTTTCCCGTAGTAATACTTGTGTTATTTTGTGGATGGTGTGTGCTTGTATTTTTACTATTCTTTATTTTCCACATTTTATCTATTTCACGCATAAGCATAAAAACAATAACTAAAGATTCTTGCATCTAAAGGAATTTAACCTTCATAATGTAGATTTCAATTTTATTTATTAGATATGTTGTGACGAATTGTTGCAGTGGAATATCCATGGCAGTTTACAGATCACAAGGACATACTTGGGAAGCAAGTGTGGTGCAGAGGGGTACATCCAAAAACCCTTATATAGGTGTAATGCTTCTCCATATAATAGTCCCCTATATCCTTGATGGTCTCTATAGCTTCTTTTGACAATATTGGGGCTAGTCGATTAAAGATGATAGAGAATAAGGGAGCCATGAATTTCTCATACATATCATTAGAATACATATTAAAATTGCATTCCCATAACTTTGAACAAAACACATGTACAAGAGGCATGTCATGGTTCTAGTTCCAACCCATCAAAGGAAAAGTGTTTGATGAACAAACGTCCTCAATTAAGAACACTATCATATAAAATGTTGGCTTCTTGTTTCTTGGCACTTCTTTGACAACTCTGAGAAGGTTGACAAAGAAAATTTGGGCCCAATTGAATGCTTGACCATTTTTAGCTACATGGTGTTCCAATGGTACCTACTCAAGCTTGAAGTGAGTGCAACCCTCTTCACCATATAGTCTACAAATCATGGCTGCAAAAAGTTGATATGGTTCCTTGAATTATTGGATTTGGTACAATTAATTATCCTTTTCTGTGAAGGCTTTATGATCACCCCACCATTCTTTAACCACTTCTACCAAACTAGGGTTCTTGATGGGACCTTTGTGGGGCCATCTTGGACCTCCCATCATCAACCCTGTCCACCTCCTACCCAACATCACTCAACCCTCCTTGTTATCCTCTTGGTTTTCTAGCCTTGCTTAAGACAATGACCACCCCCTCATTTTATCTCCTCTTGGTATCAACACTTCCTTTAGTCACCTTCTAGGTAGTCTATTCTTCTCTAGGTCATCATTTTGAGTAGGGGCAAACTCAATATATTTTTCATCCCAACAAGATCAATCACTACTCCACTTATACAATACACTTAGTGCAATTGATGCATCCTATAAGGCTATAGCTATTGGGTCGCATTCTCAACTACACCCCTAACTTATACTCTTGCCTTTATTGGGATTTCTCTAGGGTCACCTCCTTCCTTCTCTTTCCTTTGTTAGACATTCCTTAACATCAACAACTCCTTTTGCCTCCCATATTTTCCTTTTCATATATCCTTCATCCTTTTTCTTAAGAGTTGGTGCCACTATCCCTACCCCACTTAGGGAAAGATACTCCAAATCATGCCAAGTCACATGTCATTCCTTACCTACAAGTAAGTGAAGGTATAGTCTTCTCACTCTTAATCTTGTTGATGATTTTATAATCGAGATGTTATCATTATCATTGGACTCACTCATTCTTCACTTACATGTTCTAGTCATTGTTCCACTTACATGGTAATTAGAACTCAATGATATCCAATCTCATAGTTTAGCTATTTGTATTGTTTACATGATAGTTAGAATTATTGCTTGGTATTACATTAATCACATTTTCATGGTTTAATTGCTATCATTCTTACATAGTTATTAAGCTTGTTTCTCCCCGATCTCAATATTCTTGATTGACATGCATCACTTGTTTGTTGTTCTTTCTTTCTTTTTTGTCTTCTTCTTTCTTGACATCATAGTAATTCACAACATACCCCTTGAAATTCCTCCTTGCATTGATTATTGGGGCATGTGGGATTCCACACATATTCTGAGATATTTAAACCCAATTAGTAGAGGATTCCCTTATGACATCAATTCATTGGCCTAGATTGCAAGGATGCCTAGATTACTCATATGCACTTTCTTGCTTCTCTCCTTCCTTGCAACTCACTATTATTCTCATCACATGGATAGTAGCTTCTATAAGACGGGAAAAATGCATCATGTGAGATTTACACTTAGGTACTCACATATGCTTACCAATTGGGAGGTTCCTTGTGCAGTTCACCCCTATGACACATTCATGTGTGACTTTCCCAATGATGATATGATGCCTCTTAATTTCTTCTCTAATGCGATGGATCACCTTCTTGGATCCCTTCTCACCTTAGCCTAGATGTGGGGCGTCATTGGAAAGTCTACTACTTGGGTGGATTGCTTAGGTCCCAATTCCCCTTTGGTCTTCAATCCTTGGTCACCAATTTGATTCATTTTGACCCCTTGGGGCATACACTTTGGGGATTTCTTAACTTTATGGGTCCATGGTCACTTGGGATGCCTTAATATGGGTTCATAACCTCCCAAACTCATATTGGACTTTATTTATGCATTCAACTTGTGTCAATCCCAAAAAACCTTCTTGATATTTTGGAGCTAACCGTTCCATGGGTTTCCTTAGGGTACTGTGATTATTAGTTTTCAATTCATGTAATAGAGGATCCTTTAAAACCTCAAAATATATAGCACATAGTCAAAAGGTGCAATATAATGGTTATAGGGATTATTTCATTTGTCATCTCCAACACCTCTATAGGGACTTCGTTGGCTAGCTTGGTTCCAATCTTTCAAGTATGTGTGTGTGTGTGTGTAATCTATTTTTAAGGCATGGCCTAGCGAGACACCAAATTGATGTATGAGAATCCCTTGTTTGTGGGATAAGGGACCCCCCTCTGCATAACAATTTGACTTCTTTAGTCTAAAAAGGTGTACACATCCTACTCCCCTCTAGATTTGAACCTATGACCTCCAAGGAGGGAACACACATGCTCCAAATCCATGCAATATAAGACACACTATGATAACCAATCCATATGTGTGTGGGGGGGGGGGGGATTGATTATGGTAGAAAGTATTCTCTTGCATGGATTTGGATCTTAGTGTGCAAGTCATTCTAGGACATGGATCACTCTTGGAGGAATATTACAACTCTCCACTTCAGCTGAGGGAGCTCCATCATCTACAACAACGAATTTTGGGTAAGTTATCTTCCCTCTTCTCTTTCCATTTCCAACATTAGGGTTTCTATCTCAATAAAGGAATTACATGTCAATTAACCCCTTTTAGTTTTCCATATCTCCTCATTTAATTTGGTAGTAAACCTAATTGAATTGGCCTAATCACCTATAGCCTTAGGTTATCATTAACAACATCTTAAGGTCCTAATTAATCTAGCGTCTTACCGTCTTATTTTCACCCAGAGTAGTCTAACTATTCTACTTTTGGGCCTCATATACAACCAACATCAATCAAATCATGAACAAAATCAACCAATGTATGACCAAAATAAGGAAAAAAAGTAGAACAATTAGACAATTCCTTTTCACCCTCCTTTCTCTTACCCTAAGATTTCTGGGTTTGGCTATAAAATTTAGTGGTGATTCGACTCTCCTCTTTTTCCCTTTAGTAATATGTGTGTGTTTGGGTGGTATTCCATACCTACCCTCACATTGCATGTGGTCGCATAAATGTGTTCATTTGCAACGACCATAAATGGAAGCTTTTGTGCCATGTTCATGCACTGCGTTCTAGGTTATAGTAAAGATTATGACATGCCTCTTTACTATGCGTTACACTAGATTTTCTTATCTCATGTCGAAATACTAGTAACAAATTGAGGTATGAGCTACTATAATTGCAATTTATTGAAAAGTTCTTGTTATAACAAGTAACCTAGCAAGGATTTCTTAGATCTAGTGAACCAGATGACTGATCCAGATTTTATGAGCATAACGAAATGAATACAAATTATTATCAAAAGATGCTTGACATAGAATAACATATATACAATAAAATTGGTTTCTATTCAATACAAAAATAAGTTGAAACTGTAAAATGCAGCGGAAAACAAGCTTGCTAGAATGGTGGCGACTTATATTTGAGAAGAGATGTGACGACTGCACTCATTATCCAGAAGATGATTACAATGAGGATCTGAAGGAATTTTTACAATAAATAGGAATGTAAAAAACCCTAGACATCCAAAAAACTAACCCTAGGAGATGAAGTGCCAAAAGTCATGTGGGCACCGTTTGGGTAAGTTAGTACATCAACTTCCCGAGGTCGTAACTTTTGCATATGATATTCATTTTAGGCGCATGATATCCCGTTGGAAAGGTCTATTCGAGGAATACAAATGTTTACTATGGAAATCCCTACAAATGTTGACCATGGCGAGCCTTAAAAACGTTGTTTAGGGCCTCAAAACGGCCTCGAAAGTCAGGGACCCGAAAACTAGGAAAAAACTGTCGAACTGGAAAACTGCCAAAATGAGATAGTTGGAATAGGTGGGAGGACACCGAAATTCATCTGGATCGATCCTCCCCCCTTAGGAAGAAATGGTCTCCATTGCATTGAGTGCCCCCATTAGATGAGGAAATTTATGCTGAATTTGGCCTCAGGTGAGCCACTTGCCTTGGTGCAGGAGCTGTCCTTCTTTGACAACTCGATAAAGTTGGATCCTTTGTTGGCGAGTGCCCTTGACTTGTTTGTCCACAATATGATCACTAGATGTTTGTTGTATGCGGTCGGGGTTGAGCTTTGTTGGTTTTAGTTGTTCTGTTATCTCCAAGGTGTCCAATAATGGTGGGAAATAAGGTCGAAGGAGATCCACGTTGAACACTAGGTGCATGCCAAAGAAAGGAGGAAAGTTGAGCTCAAAAGAATTATCATCCACAACCTCGATGATGGTGTACAACCCATAATGGAGTGGGTGAATCTTCTGATGGGGTTCGGTAAGGATTTCTTTCTACAAATGAAACCAAACTTTGTCACCCACCTGAAACTTATGTGGCACCCGATGTTGATCATGGCGCTGCTTGTACTTTTCATTGGACTTCTATAGGATATCTTGAACTTGTTGGCGGATGTGATAGATCCGTTCAATGAACCCGGTGGCTTTGTTAACTTCAGTTGGATCACGACATGAGTCGGTCGAGGTGACCGTAAGGGGTAGTGAAACATCTATGGGACCTAATGGTTGGAATCCCCACCCCACCTGAAAAGGGCCGTGGCCAGTTGAGCTATGCAGGGCTCGATTGTAGCTATGTTGGACATAGGGAAGACTCTCATCCCATGTGCAAGGGTGCTTGGAATTATACATGTGCAGGATATGCACGATCATTCGATTTACGACCTCGATTTGGCCATATGTCTAGGGGTGGAAGGCTATGGATTTATTGAGCTTGGTGTCTAGCAGTGACCAGAGACTTGACCAAAATGTGATGAAAAATCGACTGTCCTGATCCGAGACAATGGTTTGTGGGATTCCAAAATGTACCCAAACTTGTTCAAAGAAGAGATTGGCAGTGGCCTCTGTTGTGATGCTCTTCTTGCAGGCGGCCATAATCACCATCTTATAAAATCGATCAACAACCACAAAACCACATTCATTTCTCCATTTCGTGGATGAGAGGCCTGACATGTAGTCCATGGAGATGGATTCCCATGGCTTGTCAGGAGTAGGAAGAGGGGTGTACAATCCTTGTTTCTTAGTGGTCGGTTTGGCAATAGCGCAGGTAATGCAGGACTTGATATACTTGCTGACCTTCTATCGAAGTTTCGGCCAGTAGAAATGTTTCTACAACATTTCCACTGTCTTTTCAACACCAAAGTGTCCTGCCACCTGACTATAGTGGGCTTCCCGGATCAGCTTCGCTCGCTCGCTTGATGGAACATAAATATGGCCCAGACGACACAACAACCCATCCTAAAGATGGAAAATAGCGACAACTGTGTTTGCGCCCAACATTTGGTAGGTGGTGGAAAAGTTCGGGTCTGTCTCATAGAGTTGGGGCCATCCAAAGGTCTCATGGCCACAAGAGTCTAACACCATGGTGAGTGTCGCGACTGGTGGTTTGTTGAGGCAATCAACGACGTGGTTGGTGTTTCCTATTTTATACTTGATGTTGAGGTGGAATTGCTGCAAGTATGTGGACCACTTCTGATGGCAGTCATTCTACAATTTGCTTTGTGTCTACATGAACTACAATGGCTTATGATCAATGTGGATGACTGTCTCCTTCCCAAGAATGTAATGTCTCCATTGGCGAAAGGCTTGCACAATGGAGTACATTTCTTTGTCGTAAGTAGGGTAATTACAAACAAAATTTGATAGTGTCTCACTATGATAGGCCACGAGGTGGTTGTGCTAAGTGAGAATGATGCCCACAACATATTCTGGAGCATCTGTCTCGATCTCAAAGCTGTTGTAGGTCCGGTAGTGAAAGTACTGGGGTTGGGCACAAGCATTTCTTGAAATCATCGAATGCTTTTTGTTGGGACTGGCTCCACACAAATTTTTCTTTACCACCACCCCTGGTTACTTGGTTGAGGGCCCATGCAATATGGGAGGATCCCAACGCGAACCTGTGGTAGAAATTGGCAAGGCCCAAGAAGCTCTGAAGCTCAGTGAGTGTGGTTGGGACTAGCCAGTCACGGATGACTTGGATCTTGTCTAGATCCACATGTACACCATGCTGATCAACGATGTAGCCCAGGTAATGGACCCTATCCATGTTGAAGGAGCATTTTTCCAAGTTGGCGTATAGCTTGTGCCGCCACAGGGTGTGAAAAACCTACTGAATATGCTGCAAGTGTTCTGCCCAAGTCTTGTTGTAAATGAGAATTTCATCTAGACACACCACTACAAAAGTATTGGTGAATAGTCACAAGATATCATCCATCATCCTCATGAAAGTGCATGGAGCATTTGTCAAGACAAAGGGCATGACCAACCATTCGAAAAGACCTTCCTTGGACTTGAAGGCGGTCTTCCATACACCTGTCTATTCTATCGGGACCTAGTGGTAGCTAGACTTCAGATCAATCTTACTGAAGTATTTGGTCCCCGTGAGCTGATCAAAGAGGTCGTCGATTCGGGGAATCATGCCCCGATTTCTGACTGTGATTTTATTCAGGGTCCAGTAATCAATGCAGAGTCACTAGGTTCCATCTTTCTTCTGTATCAACATGATTGCGCTCCTGCAAGGTGATGAGCTGGGACTAATGTGCCCCTTGTGGAGAAGTTCTTGGATCTGCCGCTTGATCTCCTCATTCTCTAATAGAGAGTGACGATATATTGGCCCATTGGGCAGTGATGCGTTAGGGTTAGATTGATGGGGTGCTTGACCTGATAGTGCAGAGGTACCCCGGTAGGTGAGGAGAAGATATCCGAGTATGCTTCCACGACCTTATCCACTTGCTTCTTCTGTGTGGAGAGGTCGACCGCGGAGACCCTAGATGTGGCTGCAATCTTTCACTCATTCTAAGAGCGAATCATGAAGAAGACACACTTCCTCGTTTGAGAGATGACCTTCCTGCATTGCTTGGCAGAGATCAAGAAAATAACACTAGGTGGGACTGCCTCTGGTATCCTGTACAATTTCTTGTTCAAAGTAATAATAACACTGCGAGGCCTAGACTCATATACAACATGGCGTTTCCATAAATATGGTTGGCCCAAAATATCATTGCAAACTTAGAGAGGGGCAACATCACACAATACCTCGTCTTTGAAGGGCTTGATGTTGTATGACATGCAACATTGTTGGCTGATGCAAATGTCGCTTCCTTGGCAGAGCCATCCGATGGTGTTGGGCTACAGGTGCGGCGTTGTCGGCAGGATGAGTTTCTTGACAACCTCTGCTGAGATGATGTTCTTCTGGCTACCGCTATCAACAATGAAGTGCAGTGGGGTACCCTTCACCCACATCTGTGAATGAAAAAGGCCCTTGCTTTCCTCTCCCTCGTCTGATTCACCGAACTGGAGCTTGGTGGTAGCAACGGTAGCACTGGGTTCTCAATCAATGATCCATCTCCTTCTTTCTGGTTCTGACTCAGAGTCGGTACCCGCATCTGATTCAGAGGCTTTCACCTCAGCCACCAACGACTGCTTTGAGCGGCAATCAACAATGTTATTCCAGGGGCTCTTATGGAAGTCACACCACTTCCCGATATATTTCTTTGTCTTTCCAATGTCCTTCTTTGCTTGTGGCCTGGACTGGTTGTCCCAAGGCGGTCCATCTTTGTTCTGTCCTTTGTTCTGTGGGTTGGGTCTGCCCTTTCCTGGCTTTTGCTGTGAGGGGTTCCCAAGCCCAAATTGTCGTGTCGTTTGTTTGAGCTTCTACTCGATTTTGACGGCATATCAATAGGCCACGCACAAGGATGAGATGTCCAGAAATTCCATTTCGGCCTAGATGTATCTATGTAGACCGTCGCGATACTTGAGCACCAGATGTCGCTCAGAATATTTGATACCCAGCTTGGTGTGCAAGGTATGGAATATATTTTTGAATTCGGGCACTGCTTGGTCTCTTTCCTGCTGTAGTGTGGTCCATTTTGTATATAAGTTGTCATAACTTCCAGCATGGTAGTATTGTTCCTTAATATCATCCCTGAAGGACTCCCAGGTGACCGTGACTATAAATAATGAGGAATGACTTTGAGGAGCGCAAAAGTAATCTTTTCTCTATTCGGGAATTTATGGAGAGAGAAATACCCTTCTAGCATATTCAACCATTTGTCTACAACATTTGCGTCTATCTGACCTTCAAATATAGGGATATCAAAGTTGATTTGTACCTCGAAGGGGGCAGCGCCTCCGTTTGAGGAAGATGCGTCGCATGTTGGTAGTCGCAGAAGGATTTGCGCAAAACTATCCATCATCTCATTCCTCTGTTGCGTGAGGGATTCCTCGAGCAACATTTTGAAGGGATCTCCTCATGTCCCGTCGTCTTTCTTTTCTCCCACCATGAGAGGTCGCTTGGGCGTGCAAGATATTTTTTCTTTAAGAGAAACAAGCTTGAGGCCCAATTCTTTGTACCCTGAACTCGTTGGGGACATGCATTAAGAACGACAAGGAGCATACTACTATGATACCACTGATCCATATTTTATGAGAAGAACGAAATGAATACATATTATTATCAAAAGATGCTTAACACAAAATAACAGATATACAGTAAAATTGGTTTCCATTCAATAAAGAAATAAGTTGAAATTGTAAAATGCAACGAAAAACAAGATTGCTAGAATGGTGGCAGCTTATCTCTGAGAAGAGATGTGACGATTGCGCTCATTCGCCAGAAGATGATTACAATGAGGCTCTCAAGGAATTTTTACAATAGACAGGAATGTCAAAAACCCTAGAGATCCAAAAACCTAACCCTAGGAGATGAAGCGCCAAAATTCATGTGGGCTCCGTTTGGGTAAGTTAGTACATCAACTTCCTGGGGTCGTAACTTTTGAAAACGATCTTCGTTTTAGGCACATGATAGCCGTTGGAAAGGTCTATCCGAGGACTACACATTTTTCATGTGGCAATCCCTACATATGTTGAATATGGAGAGCCCTAAAAACGTTGTTTAGGGACTCAAAACGACCCCGAAAGTCAGGAACCCGAAAACTAGGAAACAACTGTCGAACTGGAAAACTGCCAAAACAAGTCTGTTGGAATAGGTGGGAGGCCACCGAAATCCATCTGGATCAATGATATATATACTTGTACAAGCAATTTGGTAACTAGTAAGGTTGCACAACTCATAGAGGAAGAGTACCCTTCTACTAAGGTCTAGAGTTATGGTTCTCAAAATGCTAACCAAATCACCTAACAATGATGTCTATAGAGTTATTTTGCACACAAACATGTCCTAATGCACAATCTAACAAGAGATTTAGATGCAATTACTGGAAATTTAGTGTAAGAGTCAATAATCACGTCTATAGCCCTTTCTATCTTAACCAAACTTAGAGGTGCCAATCAAACATGAATGTATATTACTAAGTAGCGAATACTCTAATAACAATTATATCACCATATTTGGATTTTGCTAAGATATGCATGTAACGTTATCTTAATAGTGATTTAATGTGATGAAATTAAACACTTTTACTTCCTATAGGTGATGCATATATCTCGATAGGAACGAGGAATAAAAAACAAATATAATATACCGTCATAATGACTTGACTTAACCAAGCCAATCACCTTATCTTGATGGCGTTAATAACTTTATCCACCTTTCATATATAGTATTCTTTATCTATACACCCCCTCCCACCATAAAATAAAAGTAACTATTACTTTAGATAAATACAAGACTATACTATAGAATAAAAGTGATACAAGATTTACATATAAATATAAAAAATAATAATAAAATAATATCAATAATACCTATTGCCCTGATTTATTCAAACTTTAATGGTAGTTGCAATAATGCAAGGATAACTTCAATGGTAAAGTGGGCGTGGGCTTAATATTTTTGTTCTTTTTCCTAGACGTAGTTGGCGAGAAATCAGATGTTACAATGTCATTGTATGGATTTTAATAAACTAAAATTTTAAAATTTTGATTCGAGGATTTGCCAAAGTCTTTGAATCAATTCAAAATGTCTACCACTAATCAATCAAAATCATAAAATTTTAGTTTATTAAAATCCAACAAAGATAATTAAAAACAAGTTATTATAAATAATACATAAATTATATTTTAAAAATATTTTAAAAAACATGTAGTATTATTAGTGACGAGAATGGATTACAACAAAGAAAAATCACAATAAGTTAAATTGTTTTTGATTTTGCATGTTGTCGAATATACATAAACAATATCAACACTTTTTTTGTTGGGTATACATTATATTTTTTGTATGATTGTTTTAGGAGGTTTTTCGCCAATTGTTTTGGGTGTTTTTTTTGCCTTTGGCAGGTTTGTGGCACATGGTGTTTCAATTCATGGTTTTTTAATTCGGATCAAAGAATTAGTGTTGTAATGTAATCCGGGTTAATGAATTAGAGGTTTTAGATGTTGTGAGATCATTTTTACTTTATACTATATTGTAAACAATAAAGTTGGAGGATGATATAATATAATAATTAGAGATGTAGCTCTAAATAAATTGTTGGTTTTCCTGATTTGAGTTTCCAAGGTAAAATCTCTATGTATTGTGTATGTGAACCATTGCATTTTTTTGTTTTTATTAAAAATCCATTTATACTAATTAATTGTACAAAGTTAAAATCTACACCCTTTAATATAAAAGTAAACCATCTTATTAAATTTACACTAAACTAAACAACAAACAACAAATATTTTCAATTTTTTTACATGATTCTTAGTAAGTGTACAATAAACCACCAATGTTTTGCATTTTTTTTTTTCATAAAGAAAACAAGATCGACGTTTTTCCAATGGGAATTTAGCAATTTCAATTGTGTTTTGATGGAAACATAAATTCGCAATAAAAAAAACAACGGTTTCACCCGATTTGTAAGTGTATTTAATTGAATTTGAATGACAGAATTGGAAGAAAGCATCATCCAAATTATTGAGGAATTACCTGGCCCCATCTTTATTTTCTGATGGATTAAAGTTCTTTGTGGCAAATGCTCACAAAATTGTTGTGCTGTCCAGATGCACACCTTGATGGCATGGTATAACAGACTTATGAGATGATAACTTCCCCTTTCCCCGTTACCGTTAGCGAACCAAGTCCTCGAGCAAGGAATGATTAACGGCTTACAACGGAACTTTGGAGGTGCGGTTGAAGGTCTAAATATGGAAAAACCAAAGCAAGTGACCGCAAAATTCAAAGATGGGAGGAGAAAGGAAGATATACTGAGAGCGATTTGTTTTGGAAGATTTGCTGCATAGGCGTACTCTTGTTTTACTTTGGCGTGCCTGTGTGTCTCGGCTTGTGCTATGCCACAATGGAGTGGAAGAAACTGGGAAAAGGTAACCGAGGAGGTTCTCTCATGGCCTCTCCAATGGACTGTAAGAAACTTGGTAGCGTTTTCATGAGTAGGAGGACTACAATGTTTGCCTCTGCATTTGCCTCTGCGTTTATTGTGTGTTCTATATATATGGCCTTCAATTATCCTAGCAAGATGGTAATCAATCCCATATTGATTCAAAGGCAGGCTTGGTTCCATTGGTCTTCTAATTCCTCGTCGGCCTTGTTATCGTTCATTTTCAGCAACTCTGGTTTATCTCCAGAATCTTGCAGAAATAGGAAGAATGGACCAACGAAAGCTCCAGAATCTTGCAGAAACACTACAGTTTCCAATGTTCCAATGAAGAGAAATGATACGGCGCTTATTGGGTATGATCAGAAATCCATGAATTCTGTTCCTGTAAGTGCCAACGGAGGCGGTGGACATGATGGCATAGAAACTGATAAGCCTCTGCAGGTGAAATCATTTGTGCCCAATAGGGAAGCAGATTGTAATGGCACCGATGCAGCTTCTGTGGCTCTGAATGAAACGGTTTCAAGGACAGAGCAGGCTTATGGGAAGCAGAATGGCTCTGTATCAGTATCAATATTGCAGGAAAAGCATTGTAATATATTCTTTGGACAGTGGGTTAGAGATAATTCCTACCCATACTATCCTGCGGGTTCATGCCCTCATATAGATGAGTCATTCAATTGTTTCAAGAATAACAGACCTGATAATGAATACGAGAAGTGGAGATGGCAGCCACGTGATTGCAGTATACCCAGGTCAGAATGACTGTCTCCTGTGCTCGTTTTTAATAATACTGATATCTGATTTGTGCTCGAGAGTCTTTTAAAATTTGCTTTCGACAGATTTTGTTCTTCATTTTTTATAGGCATCATTCACTTTCGCGAGATCATAAATCTCCACTGTTTTTTGGCTCTGAATGTTTGATGGCTTTATGCCGAAAATAAATTTTAACAGTTAGATTTTTATGGGTTTCTGCTCTGAAGTACTTTAGCATGAAAATTTTACTGGGTAGTCATGAGAAGTTTGAGGATGGGTTTGTGCAGGTTGAATGCAACTGATATGCTGGAAAGATTGAGAGGCAAGAGATTGGCGTTTGTTGGGGACTCGTTGAATAGAAACATGTGGGAATCTCTTGTTTGCATTCTTCGTCATGCTGTGGAAGACAAGGGACGGGTCTATGAGATATCTGGTAGACATGATTTCAGGACACAAGGTTTCTATGCATTTAGATTTGAGGTATGCTGTGTAACTTCTGCATTGTTGATGTCTGCTGGATATGTCGAAATTGCAGGTCTTATTTTTGTGTTGTTGGGTGTTATTTGTGTTTTACATTGGGAGGTAATGGTGGTTGTTGCAGGACTACAATTGCAGTGTGGAATTTGTGAGGGCACCTTTCTTAGTTCAAGAAGGGCAAATGCCTGCTGGGAATGGTAGCATGAGAGAAACCCTTAGGTTGGATGTGATGGATAACTTTGCTCCCAAGTACAGGGAAGCAGATGTCATTGTTTTCAATACAGGGCATTGGTGGAGCCATGAAAAAACTTCTCGAGGGTATTTGTCCTACTCTGCTTCTTGCCATAACACATACCCAGTGGCAGCGAGGGTCTCAGTGGCATGGTTTTGTTTAATTTGATACCTACTTTCTCTAGGCCAGTTGGGATTCATTTTTAACTCATGGCTGTGTTGAACCTTTAACAGGAAGGACTATTATCAAGAAGGGAATAATGTCTATCCTCAGCTGGATGGGCTTGAAGCATTCAGGAAGGCTATCAGGACATGGGGTCGTTGGTTAGATAGAAGCATTGACTCAAGCAGAACGCAAGTTTTCTTTCGGGGATATTCGGCCTCTCATTTCAGGTAACAACCCAAATGGCACTGAACACTTTAGAGTGACCATTAAATCTAGTATTCTGTATAGTTTTTTGTGTCTGTCTCGAAAACCTATGAACATAATTTTTTTCTTCTTTGTAATGTAAATATATACAATGCAGTGGAGGGCAATGGAATTCAGGTGGGCAGTGCCACAAAGAGTCTGAGCCAATTTTCAACGAGAGTTATATCACAAAATACCCAACAATGATGGATGTGCTGGAGTCTGTCATGAAGGAGATAAAGACACCTGTAACCTACCTAAACATCACCAGAATCACAGATTACCGCAAGGATGCTCATCCTTCCATTTACCGCAAGCAATACCCTTCTCAAAACGAGCAACTGGATCCAGAAAGGTATCAAGATTGCAGCCACTGGTGCTTACCTGGGGTTCCTGACACATGGAATGAACTCTTGTATGCTTCATTGTTGATGACAAGGCAAGGTCTATGGGCACTCTGACCATACCATGCATCATTCTTCTGTAAACTAAACTACAATGCTGTTATTAACCTTGACAAGAGTACAGATTGTCAGGGACCAGAACCAGAGTGAATCTTACAGGGTCAGTACTTAGTTGTTTTATTGGTAATTTATCAGTGGGGAATATTGTCCCCGAGTGATTCTAAGGCCGGGCCCATGAAAAAGCCGCACACCAACAGTGCCAGGAAAGCTCCTTTCTGTAGGTGTATCCATGTCTGTCTTTAAATGGAACGTTGGTAAATACAAAAGGAGAAGAATGTTTGTGAAGATATTATTCTTTGGACTCTTGCAGGCCGCTAACCCAAATCGATTCTCAATACTCACTGATTCGTCAACTGCTTTTCTTCTTTCCAAGGTTAGGATAAATGCTTTTTCCTTTCAGTTGTAGTCAAAATTTAATATTCAAAAATTTGAAATACAACAGAGAAGCAAAAGATAGATTGCGCTTCTTCGCCATCATCGCACGGAAGGCTTCTTTCTCATTATATTGGCAAGGTAGGCATCACCCATCACCTATTTCTTTTATAATCCAATAAAACCATTCTTCAGGGCTCCTCATGAGGTGGACCCCTTACCCCGTTTACATCAAGGCCGCCGCCATATACATGGCAATGTTGACGTAAATATTAAATATATATAATCAAATATTTATTAATTTATATTAAGGATTGTAATGTTAATATTAAATTTGGCTAATTAATATAAATTATTTTATGAGATTTTTTTTGAATTTTTTTATTCAAATTTAATAAATTTTGTAATGGATAAATAATGTATTAATAAAAAAAAAATTCAAAATATATTTTTAATTTTCAATTTTAAATAATTTTTGTTTTTTCAAAATTTTGTAATGGAAAAATATTGTATTATTAAGATTTTTTTCAAGAAATGTTTGAAATTTTCCTTTCTAAATAAATTTTGTTATTTTGTTTTTGTTGGAAGTAGAGAAATAATCTCCCAGGTGATTAGAAATTCTTTTTCCAATCTTCACACATAAAATTTTGTTATAGAAATTCTTTTTCCATTCTTCACATATAAGAGTATGCTGATATTCTAGATTAATATTTGATTATCCTTTATTTAAATGTTGGCATGTTAAGGTACATCCCTAATATTAATGTTTAATGCATTTAAGTTTTTTGCAATTTTAGTTTTCCATGGTTAAAATATGTAGCAAACATATCATTTGAATTTTTAGTCTTTGACAACAATATCAAAAAATAAAGCTCTTTCCCTCTACCAACCTTAAAAGAGAGTGTAATTGTTAGCAAGAAAGTTCATTTGGTATGTCAACATGGTTTCCAATTATACAATTAAGGTCTATATTTTTGAAATACCTTATTTTATCTCTTTATGTGGATATGGGTTATGCATAAATAATATGTACATGTTTATAGTTATGCACAATGTGGAGAAATGTGAGAGTAGACATTGTTTCTACATTCACATCAAAGCTATGTTTAGAGGCTCTATTAAACAAACAATTGTATAGATAAATACATAAAGTTATGTATTAAGATAGACACTATCTTAGCATACTAAATATCTCAATCACACACCAAAATAGGACTCAACTAGTTGGAGAGAATCTCTCGTATCCAACTAGATGTAACAACCTCCTAAAGGATCAATATATTCACATAGAGACAAGCTCTACCTCAAATTGACCAATGATAATAACAATCACAACATTTAATTTGATCACACATAAGACACGTATTATTTACTCATTCCAACACTCCTCCTTAACAAGTACTTGTCCCAATCTTTGTTAGGTCGGATCTTCATCATCATCAAGTCCTCTACAATAAATGCTCTACCATGAATCAAAGAGACTACTCATTAGCAAGGTATCTGTCCTAAAACTTACATCTCATACCTTGATTATGTTGGCATCACCAAATTATCAAAGTCCATATAAAGGAACAACTATGCACTAAAATACATGGGTACCCAACTGTTGCAACCATTGGTCTAATAGGGTTGTCCTTCAGGTACATGGTTCATTCAACTTTTTGATGAACTCCCCCTGAATGTACATAAAACTTCAAGTTTCTAGGCTTAACACACCTCCCAGAGTCTACAACCAACATGGTCCACTCATAAAGCATCTAGCAAACATATGGTCCACTCCTCCAAGTGTGTAACAAGTCCATAATGGAGGTTCCTGCACTATATCGAACAAGTTATCCAAATCATTAGATACACATGGAAAAGGCCTATGCATGTCTATCTAGGTCTTACATCGGCATGTCCTTTACATATTACATACGCAGATGCAAGTACATACAATTAACATACTTCATCTCATGGAGACACCACATACAAGATTTTATAATATCACCCAGATACGATACGATACTTCTCCCAAGTACCAACTCTAGGAAAGGTACAAGCTCAAAATTTTTTAAGGACCAATACATAAGATTTATACATAACATCAATAGACTTGCTACAAATACAAGGTGTGATTCACATTACCATATCGTCATACCATCCAATCTCCACTGCAACTACAAGAACTGTCACCTACATCCCTTGGACCAAGCTCCAAAAAAAATTCCGTTTCATCCATAAAAACATCTCTCCTTCTAGCTACAAACTCATCTTTCCACTTTGTAATTAAGTTTGTCATCATCACTTGGCTTCTTTGAGAAAAATGCAACTTCATTGTATCTTTAACTATCATGATAACCAACCAATGGTTATTCACCCAAGCAACTTGCTTCCATCTCTAAACCAAAGTTTCCATGCTCCTCCATTCACTTGTAGAAATGCCATCTCAAACAATCATACCAAATAGGAACCAACTATACCTTTGGGACAAACATTGCTACCACACAAATTGATTGGGAACTTGTTGTACTCCAGGTCTTAACAAAAAATTGAATGTAAAGGTTGAACCACTGACCATCCTATGGACATATTTCTATCTATCGATACACCTAGGTACCCAACCATGGTGCTTGACAATTCTCTAGGAAAGTAGTCTGGATATATGATGTATCCAAGTCAATCTTACATTCTTTACACTTTCCAATTTGAGGACTTATTGTGCAACATTTATCAAATAGAATTTCATCAAGGAACTGCAACATCCCTAGTTTTAATCCCTGCAAATTATAATGCAATCGTATAAATGTGAATTAGGCTAGTGAGTCGATATTCTTGGGGGAAGAGCCCATATTGATTAATATGGACGAGGGCCAAACTATGTAAATAATACATTGAAATAATTAATAAAATAATAATCATTAGTTATAAAACGAGAGGGACGATAATGATGGCGGGCTATGATTCGACAAGAGAGGGGGATAAAGGGGGATCCAAGGGAAACCCATGTCATTTGCTTGAGTTAATGTGCAATTACCATACAATTCTCCCTTTGAATTGTTAGACACTGAAACCTTGAATTCATATAAGAGGGTGGGTGTGACAAGTCACATCCCATAGTTATTGGGAGCATGGGGCTGAAGTACAATCGACGTTGGGGAGTGTGGGAATCAACATGCATGGGAGAAAAAGAATTTCGAATGGAAAAAGAGGACAATTTTTACATGTTGTTTTTGGGTAGCAAAAGAAGATTTGAGTGTTGGAAAGAGCACCAACCATGATGTTCTTGATGGCAACCATTATTGGGTTGTGTTTATGTTGGAATTGTGAACAATATGCTTATAAAGATGGGTTGTGTTCCTATAGAGCATTTTTTTGTTGGGGAAATGGCTCAAGATCCTTGTGAAGGTTGTTGTGAACACTCTTGGAGTAGTGGAGAGTTCTTGGAATCCCTAGCTGTGATATTCCTATCCAACCGAGTGCATTGGAGCCCTAGAGGGAAGTGGGAAGGCTCGAGGGAACTGTGTGGCAGAGAAGGGGGATCCCATTCCTTTAGTTGTGCAAGTTGACGGGAAGAGAGTTGGTGGATTGGAACTTTTGTTGGAGTAGAACCTGGGTTTTGGGATGCTAACTGTGGAGAGTGGACAACCAAGAGGGCTAGATATCCTTGTGGACTCATAGCCTCAACTTGAGGGTGGCTTGTTGTTGAGAGAAATTGAACATCAAGCCTAAGGCTTGGAGGAATATCCTTCGTAGGAAACTAGTTGGTTATTTTATAAATAAATATGTTTTATGTTATGTTTGTTGTGTTAATTTTGCATTGTAAATGAATATCTGAATGTTGTGTGTTACTTAAATAATTGCATTCATGTTTTAAAATCTGTTGTTAGATGCATGTTAAATTATGGGCCTACTGCCCCTTGGTTTATTTATATGTATGGTCTTTTTTAAATTTCATTTTTAGCAGACAAGTATGTTACAGATTGGTATCAGAGCTTAAGGTTCAACATCAAACTTGTATGGGCCAAGGACCAATGCGAATTTGGTACATTTTTTATTGGTCAAGTTTCACCTATGACAGATTTGGGGAGAATTGTGAAAATAGAGTGAAATCCCAAAATTTATGAACGAATTCGAGTTTAGTTTACCCTCATATACATCAAAGAGATGATTAATGGCATCAATCTGCAAGTTGCAGAGTCAAATTCGATCTGGAAGGCCACAATTTTCATTTTAATGGAAACTAAAGAGTTGGAGAATCGACGACCCAGATCATTTCGACATTAAAAACCAACAACCGAGATTCATTTGCAGGATTGGAGAATTTTATAAACCAATTGTTGAAATCACTTTGACCTGGAAGATCGATAACCCAAATCCAACACGAGCTTGAGCAGAAAATTCTAGGTCTATAGGCTTACAGGTTTCGGACTTCGAAAAGGCCATGAAGGGTGTTATCTTGACATCCTGACGGGGATTGTTTGAGTAAGGGAGCTTGATAGTCTATGGCTGATTGACATGTGGTAGTTTATCACCGGGAGTCCGATTTTTGGAAAGCCCATTCTAGAGACTAGTTCCAAGAATACCTTTTCGGGAAGGATTCGTTCGAGAAGATTTTCTTGACAGGTGAGTCCGATGGAGAGATTCCAACAGTATTGCAGACTGTGGATTTTGGGTAAGTCACGAGACATAGTAAACCATCATCCTAGTGAGAAAACTCCGCAAAGGTAAGTCCGATAAGCTTGCGGCTTGTGGGTTTTGAAAAATCCTTTATAACATGCTACTTGACACTCTGATGTGAAAAGTTCATGAAGGTTTTGTCGATAGGCTTGCGACTTGTAGGTTTCGAGAAAACCTTTATAACATGCTACTTGACACTCTGATGAGAAGAGTCTACAAAGATAAGTCTGATAGGCTTGCGGCTTGCGAGTTTCAGGAAAAAATTTATAACATGTTACTTGACACTCAGAAGGGAAGAGTCTGCCTAGGTTTTACCTATGGGACTTTCAAGAAATTTTGTCGATAGTCTTGCAGAAGGTTTTTTTGATGGATTTTTGAGAGGTTTTTTCGATGGTCGATGGAGGAAAATTGTCGATGACAAGTGCATGTCATATTAACAGGGTGCTACAGTAGTGTTGAATAGTTTGAAGATAAATTCAACTTGTTTTAGAGACCACTACAAGAGTAAATTAATCAATTTCTATGATTTTTTTTAGGATTTCGAAGGTCATCAAATTGCAGAGGCATTTTGAGGCCCTAAACAACATTTTCAGGGGGGTCGAAATCCTGAGAAATGTATGTACCATCAATACACACAATCTTTGTTTTCTAAATGAAAGAACTTAGTAAGATATTTTGAACAAAACATTCCAAGCAAAAAACATAACTCGTATGAGAAAGTTACAGTTGAAATAGTATAGGGTATAAATTAAGTACCGATTTACTTCAAGAGGGATTAACTCCTTTCTAAGAAGTCAATTTTGGGCACATGACTAGTATGTGGAAATCTCATGGACCATATAAGAGATCCATGGAACCAAAATTGGAATCTGGGTACTTGCAATTGTTCTGGTTGGAAGAGAAGACACATGTAGCATAGAGAGATAAAATAAGAAAACAATCTAAACTTTTGTAGACCATAACTATTAGCCCGAAGCTCGGATTTAGGAAAATGAGTAGTCATTGGAAAGATGAATCAAAGAGAAATGTATCTAAGGAACGATAATTTGACTGGATCATCAGATTCAAAATCTGAAAGTTGTTGTATGTTCACAATCATGGTGGCAATGAAAACATAACACAATGAGTAGAAAAAACAAACTTCAAAAGGTTGTAATTTATAGCTCAGAACTCAAAATGAGGCATGAGAATGACCATTGGAAAGGTGATCCATAGGAAAACATGATGGAATGTTTAAGTTCCCTTAGGAGGCATTTAGTTTTTTTACAAAGCTGCAATAAAAAGGACAAATGGACTCTATGAACCATGAAATTGCTCAATGTGAAAGTTTTCCAAATAACCCTAATTTTGGAAAAAGATTTCCAGATGTTAAAGGTAAAGGCTAGATTTCGGTATTGAGTAGGAAAGAGTGTATATAATCATGATGGTTCCTATGTAATGGTGTGGAGGCACACTTGGAATTGCAACAACCTGATAATGGGAAGAGGCTGAGTTTTTAAATAACAAGGAGTTGTTGATTAGCAGGGGAGCACTCAAGGAAAAAGTGTCATGTCAAGGGATTATTATCAAAAAGATCATATGTCACGAGTGAATATTGTGTGAATCTATTATAGATCATAATTCTAGATCCTAATGGTCATGGAAGCGGGGAAGAGCTTGTAGAATTTGTCCAAAACAATAAAGAGCTTGCAGAGGAAGTGTCAAACTACAAAGCAAGTAATGAAAAGTGGATAAAGGACTCGGTAAGAATAGATACAATTGGTATTTAGATGCTATAGATTCTAAATGGATTACAAGGGATAATCAACATAGATTCTCACTATAACAAGGTCAAATTATATCATATTCAAAATATATTCTATCAATAACTCCTCCCCCAAACTTATTGTTCTCATTACATAGACCACAATTATATTTCCTTTTCCCTCCTCAAACATGAAATTGTCCTATTTTTTGTGGCATATGGGTGTGAACTATTTATAAACCTCACAAAATTTTCTAAAGTTGTTGACATTCCATCAATTAAGATAGATGCTCCTTTGTTTTGATGATTTTATTTCCTAATGTTATATTTTTCCAGAAGCCCATATATCCACATGTTTTAAATCACATAAATGGTTAAGATAATCATGTATCCATATTTGTACTATGGGCCAACATAATCCATCAACTCAACTCACTATTTCTATGAAAATTTTACACCATCCATGCAAAAAAGTATGATCCCATGTATTGAGGATGGAGCAATGTGATACATGTTCCCATTGAGTACACAATCAATGCCCATATTAGGAAGTGGGTTGGGATTCCACTTATTGACAATATGCTTGAACCAAGTTGGCATCTCCATATCATCCTTTCTCTCATTTTCATAATAGCATTTTCCTCCTTGATCACATAAATAGTCCATACATCTTCAAGACGTTTCCCTAATAATACTACCTATAGTTGATCTCACACTCATCCTCCTTCCCCTTTAAAGTTTATAACTATCATTGTTATCATAAGAGACATATAAAATATATCTATTACATTAGTGTATATTTAGATATAATATAATATTGATTTTGAAATGGTAAGAAAAATGAAACAAAACCATGATATTGAAATAATGGAAACACAAGAACCCCACTTTTTGTTTAATTACAATGAATGCATCATTATCAATATACATGGATATGCATTTGCAATTATCTCATGTCATGCTTTAACATTTGAAAATAGTGAAAGTTTTTAATGAAGTCTTTGTGCAAGTCAAGTTAGAAAAGTAAGTTATATTTTTAAGTCTAATTTAAGTTGAGGTGGAGAGCAAGTGTTGATGTAAATAGTAAAAAGCAAAGCATGGGTGAGATTCTAGAGCCAAAGTAAATTCAAGGTCAAGTCCATGTGTGAATCGAAATATCTAATTATGTAATGAAGCTTTTGCAAATTCATATTGAAAGTTGAAGTCAAGTCAAGTTTAAGTCAAATCATAACAATGGTACATCAATTAAGTTTGTCAATCTAGTGTCATAGGTGTCTTGCTGGATGGTGACATCACTCCAAGAAGAAACATATTTTTTGCATGCATGTGCAAGTTCAAGTAAATGAAGAATATTGCAGGTGTAAATGAAAGAAGGTGACAATAGAAAAGAATAAGATTGATGAAAAGATAAGTGGATGCCGACTTCATGACATAAGAAGATGACATAGGAAAGCACAAGCAACATGAAAAAGAATAAAGGTGAAGAAGATAGACTCATGGGAATGAAAAAATGAAACAAGAGGCAGGAAGAAAAAAAGAAGGGCAATGAAGAAAGTGGAAGAAGAAAAAAGAATAAAGAGGCAGAAGAGAAGTGCAAAAAAAGGAAGAGAGTTTGACACAACAAAAGCAAGAAGAAAGAATAAAATCAAGGTAAGAATAAAGAAATATTGTGCGTTCACAATTGAGATGTAAAAGCAGTGAATCTTTGAAAATGACATCCCTAAAATTTTTAATGGTCCTCGAATAATTGTTTTGATGATGGAAATAAAATGGTCTTAGTCCAATGTTTGTATAAGGCCTAAAATGAAAACTTGAAATTGTATGTACCTAATTCAATGTTGATGTAAGCCGTGAAGAGAAAAATATACCCTCATAATTTGTGTATTGAAGGTTTGTGGTCAACTAGAAACCACTTGTTATGATAGATGGAAGGTTTGTGATCAACCAAATAACACTTGATGTATTGTTTGTGGTAAGTAAAAACCACTTGAGGATGTAATGGTTGAGGGTAATCCAGAAAAACCTAGAGTGTCGTTACTGGTAAGCCAAAGAAAACTCAAGGTCACATTTGATGATCTTGCAAGGGGGGTGAAAATGTTTGTGACTAAATAATTTTTGTTGAACCATGCATGAGAAAAAGTTTCCTAGAGAACCGATGGATACAACAGATGATGACCCATGTATTTCGGTGGATGGTAGCTTTTTATGTGTACTTAAACAAAAACAATGTTTATGTTTTGCATGTACTTGAGATGAAAATTGAATAATATTGAGGATGAATAATGAAGAAGACCAAATATCAAAAAAGAGAGAAAATGAAGACAAAGAGCATCGAAGGCAAATAGCATAGAAGATGAAGATGGGACCAATTCAAAAGAAGGTTGAAGATTGCATATTGAGATCACAAGTACTAGTTAAGGGGGAGTATGAAGGATTAAATCCTACTTGTGATGTTTAATGAATATATTGTAATATGTTAATGATGTAGACCAAGCATAGAAGTCCATGGAAGAATAAAAAATAAGAAGAAAAGCGATATGTTAGGGATGAAGATTGGTTGAGAGATTCATATAAATATTTGATATATTATGGAGATAGTTATGCATATGGTTGAATGAAATAGTTGTTATGGTCACCTATTGTTATATAAAGGGACCAATTGTACAATAGAAATACACACGAGAATTGTATGATTTAATATCATTTTCCCCTTCGGGGGTTTGTTGAGTGTAAATTCCATGTGTCCCTTGCTTCATAGATGGTTGTGTATATTTATTGTTGGTTATTAAAACCAACAGAATAATCATCTATGGGAGGAAGGAATATTGGCCTACTTTCAGACAATGGTTTGGTATTAGTTAAATTTGCAAGACAAGATTCCATCCATGGGAGGAAGAATTAAGAAAAAATTATCCCAAAGGCTTGGGGTAGTTATAACTTCCTTATAATAACATTCTTTCCTACATATATTCATTTATAACCACAAGCATGAAACCCTAGATGCAGGAAAATAATGGTGTCTAGTTCGTTTTGAGCCTAGCTATGAGTGTTTGGATTCATAGGCAGGGGTCATGTATGTATGATGGAAAACTAATGTCCAATCGTAGAATACTCAGAAGAATCCCTTTCCAAGGATCAAATTTTCTCTAACCCATGCATTAATGGTTCCTTTGATTCAATGTCAGAGGTGGGGTTCTCAAGGGGCCAGGTGCAATTATCTGAGATTATGCGTATAGATCTTTCAAAGGAGTCCCGTGGGATAGATGGTTGAGGAAGGTCTCAGGCCTCCCCAGCCTTGGTTCGATATCACATACAATCAGTTTTGGGTGATGAAATTTCATTGCATGGCATTGACACGGGTTTCATTCAGTCATCTTTGCTTGCTTCTCATAGGGAGGTTTCAAAGGATTCTATGGGAGGTGATGTGGGTGTTGGGGTGAATGTTGGTACTCTTGTCGTGGGTTCCAGAGGAGGGAGAGTGAATTTTTCAACTCAGAGCATCTCACATGGTCCAATGCCTCTCAAGGAAGATTCTAAAAAATGCAAATAGTTAAGTCGAGGGGTGGTGTCATTTTCTTGATAGTGGGAGAGGATTTGAGGGTAGCACAAATTGAATATCTTGATGATTTTTCTGTGTTCGGTAAATTTTTTTGTAGAAGAGTTTCAATTGTAGTGAAGAGGTCTTGGCTTGAGGAAACCTGGAACTTGATGATTGGGTATAGTTCGACCTTTCATATGTTTTATAGGGGATGGAATGGTATTTTATTTCATAAGAAATTGAATGTTTCTAAAATCTTGGTAGGATGTTGGTATCTGGGAAGAAATTTGTTTGTGGCCAAGCCCTGCCATCCTTTATGCAATGCCAGTGAGGAGATGTTGTCGAGCTGGCCATCATGGATAAATATTTCAAACTTACCCAATCATTTTTGGACTAATAGAAACCTCAAGACTATAGGTAATGTTTTGGGGTTCTTCATTTCTTCGGATGACAGGTATAAAACCTGTGGTGTTCGCATTGTTGCTCAGATTCTAGTCGATTTAGACCTAGAAAGGATCTTTATGAATTCATTGATTTGATATTGGGAGAGCATAGTTACACATAATTTTTGGATTATGTTAATATTCCTTTTTGTTGTGTTCGTTGTCATAAAGTGGGACATGTAGTTAAGAACTATTATTTTAGCTTTCATGCGAAATTTTTTAATATTGGTCAAGAGCATGGTTTTGTTGATTTGTCACTCATGGTCTCTTCCAAACTCAATTCTAAGGTTCAATATGATACTCCTCCTATGTCAAGAAAATTGAAGGAGGATTTGATCTTGGTGTAGTTAAGTTTGAAAAATTCAAATGCATTAGTACCAGAGGATGTAGATGGAGAAGGGACAATGTTGGAGAAGCTTATGAGGTCACATAGTTTCAAAACTGGACATGCTCTTGAGGATCACCACACTGAGATTGTTTCTCCACATTCTCAGAGGGATAAGATGGAGAAGTCATTGCCAGAGACATATTTGTCCAAGGTGGATTCGAGTAAGTCTTTTCCTCCCCCTCCACATTCTATTAATGTTTCATGTCCTAGTAGATTTGGTCAAGGGGAGTGCATTTTTGGATCGTTGGAGGTGGGGGATCCATTTATTTCATCCACATTTGTCCCGAGGGAGTTTCTTTGTGGTTTTTTAGACCTCATTATTCGAACAAGCTAGGGGGTCATTTTAAACCTTTTGTGAGAGGAATATTGGGTTCCTCCTCTTCCTCGTCTTAGCAAGAGCCTTATAATTTAAGGCCAAAGTATTCCACTCATTTTATTCCTTCAGTTGGGATGGGAACTGACTCCTTTAAAGACACAAGGCCAATCAGAGTTGGGAGGAAGTATGTTATTAAACATTCCAAGGAGAAAGCCTCACGAGAGGTCACTCATGGTCGACAAAGACTTGTATTGGGGGTCCTTAGAGTAGGAAAAATCCCCTTGGCACCTTCCTCATGAAATTTATGTCTAAAAATATGTGTGGCTTAGGGTGAAGGGCCAAAAATATTTCCCTTAAGCATATGTTTAACCTTGATAAGACAAACTTGCTTTTTGTTCAGAAGTTGATGGGTCCCTTTGATCCAATCGTAGAGGAGTTGGTCAAGATGTTTTTGAGGTAGAATTATCAGGGTTAGATGCTCTGGGCATTTCTATAGGTTTGATCACTAGTTTCAATG
>ML835590.1:25162-48017 GCA_009831015.1 Picea engelmannii | reverse complement strand
CGATGGTCAAATAAATAGTTAGTAAAAATATCTCACAACCAAGTTATTTGAAATTTTGAGTATAGTTAGTAATGGTTGGATAAAATACACTCTCGTTCATATTGTGGATGTATGAGTTGTTGTATATTTTTATATTTATTTTGGTTTGTAAAAATTCATTATGATGTAGAACCAATTAATTGATGAGAGTAACATAATTTCAATTAGTGGTTCTCAACGTTCTTCGGTACCGAGACAACAAATCATTAATGAATTATGTCTACTTTCTATCATATGTTGGTGGGACTTGTTGTACTTCGATGCTTCCGGATCATCAGTTATAGGTTATCCATGTATATATTATTGTATGTGTGTTTAAGAAGGTCAGTTGTATGATTGACTCCTGAAAATATCTAGTAATAAGATCATTGTCCTATATAACTTTCAAAATTTGCTCTTCAGGGGAATTTCACAGATGGTAGTGTATCCATAGGATAATTCAGTGTCGAGGCTATACTTTGGGGTAGTCAAGAAGCGTCAATCCTGCGAATACGTCAATGATGGTCTGAAGAGGTTATACCTTAAATGGATCAAGAGGTAGCTCAAAAGTGTGGAGAAGAAAAGAGCGAAACCAAGTGATTGTAGAGTGGGTAGAGTTGCTAATGAAGACCCGTCGGACAAAGATGACATATATGAATTGTATGTCATTTATATATTGTAAAAACAAAAAATCACATTTCTCCATTAAGGGGGAATGTTGGAGAATAATGGCTAAATTCCATTATTAGTATTTGGTTTGAGTTTGTTAAGGAGAGTTGAGATATTATCTCAACTATCTAGATTGTGTAGTTAAGATTGTTATCTATCTTAAGATACTTGTAATTGTATTTATATTGCAATTATACTTAATACAAAACAGTGTTAATGTGCATTTGATTTGCAATTGTTAAGTACTACTAATCATGCACCCCAAAGTGTGATTTTTACAATGATTTGATTTTGATGACTCAGTTGACCTCCTTATTCAAATTTTGTGTATGCCTAGCTTTTGCAATTTCTACAATTGACTTTGAAAGTGTTTGTAAATCCACCTTTTTACAATTAAATGATTCAACCTTGTAAGCTTCAATTTCAATTAACCGACAAACTTAAGACCCAAAAATGCACTTAAACGATCGTTTCAAGAAACATATTATACATGGACCACAAATGATTATGACATTTGAACTTTTGATAGTTCTCAATGAAAATTTGAGAAATAAATAACACCTAGGTCTCTTTGTTAAAATCTTTGATTGATATTTTTTTTATGTCTTGTCATTGCATGTGTATATAGTTGTATGAAAAATTGCATGTATGATTTCTGCATTTCAAAACATGACACAAAACATCATAAGTATTCATGTAAATCATCACACACAAACACCAAGTGTAAGTTAGACCCCCTTATTCTAATTTTAGGACAAGTTTAGGACATTATTATCACAAAAGAACAACAACACATGAAAAAAAATAATATTTATTTTGCATGATAACAATTTCCTTTTGCATGAGGAAATGGTCCTCCTTTTGACCATGAAAAAAAATCTTTCCCGCTTCTTCTTTTTAAAATTTTAAAAGAATATGATTAACATTCATATTTAACTTTTACAATATCTTTGCAAAATGGATTTAACAACATCCTTTTCACTATTTTGAAAAAAATTTCTTATGCTTCTTCTATCAACTTTTCACTATTTTGTTTCTTCTTATGCTCATCTGTCAAATTGTAGATAGAAAATATGAGCACTTCCTTGTTATTAATTTTTGTGATTTTTGTTATTTTAACTATACTGGAAAGATCGAAAGCCTCGTGTGGTCCAAACATGACAATAGATTTGAATATATTGAATTTTCCACCAAGATTTGTATTTGTCATGGCCGCATCATTGGGGATGTTAACGAGGCTGAGCGTGCTCCCCTCAACAAAGAAATTTGAAAATGAGACAAAACCTTAAATGACTAAAAATCATCATTCAATATCTATGTCACAAAATATGAAGATTCTGCTTCATGCAAAAATAATTTGCATGCGATGTTGTACTGAAGAATAAATAAGATTATGCCAAAAGAAATTTTAGAATGCATAGGTGAAAATTCATGCTAAAGAATATAGTTAAGAGGGCCCATGGATCCCATTTCTTTACTTGAATAGATACATGCTCTTGATCTTTAGGGAAATGGACTAAATGATTGCCTCTATTTCCCAAGGCCATGGACTCCCTCTCTACCTAGATCGATCATTGGAAATCCTATAGTAAAAACAATAATATATTTTTACTAGATAATTGATAGATGGAATCATTTGGTATATAAAAAAAAAACTTATATCACAATCACTTCACAAACATAGATTCTATATGGATGTATATTTATAATCTTTCTTTTTGACTTGTACACATAGCTATGTCTATAGAAAGGTAACTAGACCTATGTTCCTCTACCCTTATAAGGATCTCATTCTTCTAATCTCTACAAAGAATGAGATTAGCTTGCGAATAGGGCTGTATCTGGTAATGGTGATCAGCTTGCGAACAGGGCTGTATCTGGTAATGGTAATGATGATCATCTTGCAAACATGGTTGTATCTGGTAATGGTGATTAGCTTGCAAACATGGTTGTATCTGGTAATGGTAATGGTAATGGTAATGGTGATCATTTTGCAAACATGGTTGTACCTCCCCGCATTCCTTGAGTTTTGGTAATGGTGATCAGCTTGAAAACATGTATTTACAAGCTCTACAAGCTCAAGCTCATTTACAAGATCGAAGATCACGGCGGTGAAGAACGAGTAACAAGAGTCAAGTAAGCAAGTGATAATTCTGAAGTAATTAAATCAACTATAGTATAGTGTATAATTAGATCATCTTTTTTTTTTTTTTTCTTAATATTTTGCTAAAAATCTAAGAATTTTTTGAATCTCCACATTTGAATGGTAGACAATCTACACTATTAATGCAACAAATTTGTTTTCACTCATATATTTAATTTAATAGTTAAATAGATTATACCATTATATAGAGTTTGAGTGAGCCTAATAGTTAATAATACGTGTTTTTTCTTAAGAGATCATAAGTTCAAATCCATCCGTGATGTAGAATATGTGATGCTATATTTATCTCAAGAGGAAAACTATTCTTTCAAAAAATAACATGCCTTGAGACAACCATTAATGTAATATATAATAATAATGTATTAATATAATACATTAATGTATTATATTAATGATCTATTAATATGTTAATGCAATGTATCACATTAATATAATATATACTAATAATCTATAAATGTAATGTATTAATTAATGAATACTTTAATACATTATTTATTTACATTAGTGTATAATATATCATATTAATATACAGTCTGAGTGAGCCTAATGATTAAGAATATGTGTTAGTAGACTTTACTAGTCAAATCACTAATTAATACATTAATAAATATATTAAATATATTAAATGTATTAATAAACTATTAATACACTAATACATTAACAATACATTTATAATGTAGTAATATATATTAAAATATTAATACATTAATAATGTAAATGTATTAATTAATTTGTATATTAATACATTGCTAAAACATTAATACACTAATAAAATATTATTACATTATTATAGTGTATAAATTAAAGTATTTTAACACATTAACAAATTTATCTAAAATAAATACATTTATTGAAAATGATCATGATTATGGTTGACCATAATCATGGTTTTCGATGATCACAACTATAAATGACATTGATATATTAATGTATATTGCATTGTATTAGTTTAAGTAATTAATATATTAATGCATTTTTAAAAATACATTATTAAAATATTAATACATTAAGAGATTATTAAAATATTAATAAGCTAATAAACTAATGCATTAATAAAGTAGTAATGCATTACTAAAGTATTAATACATTATTTATTAATGTAATATATAAATTAAAATAAAAATTTACATTAATGTATAATGCAATGTATTATTTAATTAATACATTAGTAATGTAATGTATTAATTAATTAATACATTTATAAAATATTAATTAATACATTTCTAAAATATTAATACACAAATAAACTAATACATTAATAATACATTATTAGAGTTATAAAACAAATAACAATTAATACAATAAATACATTACTAAAATATTAATGCATTAAAACATTATTAAAGTATTAATACATGAATAAAATAATACATTAAAAGTAGTAATGTATTACTCAAGTATTAATACATTATTCATTAATGTAATGTATAAATTAAAAAAAAAATACATTATTGTATAATGCCATGTATTAATTAATTAATATATGTAATGTATAAATTAAAATAAAAATTTACATTAATGTATAATGCAATGTTTTAATTAATTAATACATTAATAATTTAATATATTAATTAATTAATACATTTATAAAATATTAAATAATATATTGTTAAAGTATTAATTCAATAATAAAGTAATATATTCCTAATACATTCATAAAACAAATAACATTAAATGCATTAATAAATACACTACTAAAATATTAATACATTAAAACATTAATAAAGTAGTAATACATTGACCTTAGTAATGTTAATAATACATTATTAAAGTATTAATACATTAATATACTAATTGTCATTGACCATGGTTGATCATGAACATGGTTTAGTATGGTTGACCATCCCCATGGCTCACCTTGGTTGACCATGTGGATACAATTATGGTGGGCCATGGTGATTATGCTTAAAAAATGTTTACTTTGGCATTACTACATTGCAATGGTGATTATGTTTTGTTCATCACATTACGAAATTAGGTTTTCTCACATTGCGATGACATTAGGTTTTGTCACATTGTGACGATAGGGAAATGTTCATTTGTTTGCGATGACACAGAAATGTTCATCACATTGTGATTATAGGGAGATTCTCATCAAAATGCGACGTTCATTTATGTTTGTCACATTGTGACGACAGGGCAATTTTCATCATACTATGACGATAGGGCTATGCCATAACATTGTGATAGTCATATATGTTCGTCGAATTACGATCGACATGTATGTTCATCACATTAAAAGATTACTATTTTTGGTATTACTACATTGCAATGTTGATTATGTTTTGATCATCACATTGCGACATTACGTTTTGTTTGTCACATTATGACATCAACTTGTATTCATCACATGACATTGTAAGGTTATGGTCATCAAATTATGACGAAGGGTTTTTTTTTGTCACATTATGGCATTGGAATAAGTTTGTCACTATCTCATAGAGGGCATATGTTCATCACATTGCAAGATCAAGAAGTGTTCGTCTCATTGCAATGTTCGCCTATGTCGGTCACATGATTACGTTAGGTTGTGTACATCACATTGTGAAAATGGGTTGTGTTCATCCCATTGTGACATTTGGAAAGACAATGCAAGAATAGGATATTTGTGTCAAATTGCAATGTGAGGATATGATTTCACATTGCAATGACAAGGCAAGGTTTGTCACATTGTGACATATATTTAAGTTTGTCACATTACGATGAAAGGGATATGTCATGATATTGTGACAAAAGGTCTATATTCATCACATTGCAATCGACATATATGTTTTTCACATTGCGATGAGAAGAAAATGTTCATCACATTGCGATGACAAGGAAATGTTCATTACATTGTGATGATAGGAAAATGTTCATCCCATTGCGACGATAAGGAAGTTCTCATCATATTGCGATGAAAGGGCTAAGTTTGTCAGATTGTGATCAACACATATTCTCGTCACATTGTGAAGTTCATATATGTTCATCACATTGTGAAGTCCATATATGTTCGTCACATTCAGACGTTACTATGTTTGGTATATTGCAATGCTCCTATGTTCGACGCATTGCGATGTATGGAAATGTTGACACATAGTGACATCAAGATATGTGTGTCACATAGAAAGGAGAGGAAATGTACATCACACTGCGACGAGAAGACGATGTGCAACACATTACGATGCTTGGAACTATTTGTTAGATTGTGACATGACTATGTTCATCAGATTGCAATGTGCTCTTCCCATTGTGATGTTTGCAAAGGTCTGTCACAATGTGATGTCAGGATATGTGTGTCAAATTTAAACATGAAAATATGTTGTCACATTGAGATGATAGGGAAATTCTCATCAAAACATGACGTTCATTTATGTTCGTTACATTGCGATGACAGGGTAGTGTTCATCATACTACGATGATAGGGCTATGTCATAACATTGCGATCATCATATATGTTCATCAAATTACGATCAAGACGTATGTTCATCACATTGTGACGTTCATATATGTTTGTCACATTACAACATTACTATTTTTGGCATTACTACATTGCAATGTTGATTATGTTTTGATCAAAAAATTGTGACATTATGTTTTGTTTGTCACATTATGACATCAACTTTTATTTTTCACATGACGTTGTAAGGTTATGGTGATCAAATTACGACGAAGGGTTTTTGTTTGTCACATTATGACATTGGAATAAGTTTGTCACTATCCGATAGAGGAGATATATTCATCACATTGCGAGATCAGGAATTGTTCGTCTCATTGCAATGTTGGTCTATGTTGGTCACATGATTACATTAGGTTGTGTACATCACATTGTGAAAATGGGTTGTGTTCATCCCATTGTGACATTTGGAAAGACAATGCGATGTCAGGATATGTGTGTTAGATTGCAATGTGAGGATACGATTTCACATTGCAACGACAGAGCAATGTTTGTCACATTGCGACATATGTTTAAGTTCATCACATTATGATGAAAGTGATATGTCGTCAGATTGCAATGACAGGGCTATTTTCATCACATTGTGATTGACGTATATGTTTGTCACATTACGATGAGAATGAAATGTTCATCACATTCCTATGACAAGGAAATGTTCATTACATTGTGATGATAGGAAAATGTTCACCAAATTGCAACGACAAGGAAGTGCTCATCAAACTACGATGAAAGGGATATGTTCGTCACATTGTGCTCAACACAGATTCTCGTCACATTGTGAAGTTCATATATGGTTGTCACATTGTGAATTCCATATATGTTCGTCACATTGAGACGTTACTATGTTTGGTATATTGCAATGTTCCTATGTTCGATACATTGCGATGTATGGAAATGTTGTCACATAGTGACATCAGGATATGTGTGTCACATAGAAAGGAGAGGAAATGTACATCACAATGCGATGAGAAGATGATGTGAAACACATTTCCACACTTGTAACCATTTGTTAGATTGCGACATAACTATCCACATTGGGATGACATGCCTATGTTCATCAAATCATGACATCAATTTATGTTCATCACATTGCAATGTTAATATGTTCAATAGATTGCAACATTCCTATGTTCATTAGATTGCAATGTTCTCTTCCCATTGTGATGTTTGGAAAGGTCTGTCACAATGTAATGTCAGGATATGTGTGTTAGATTGAAACATGATAATATGTTGTCACATTGCGATGATAGGGCAAGGTTCGTCGCAATGTGATGATAAGGTTATGTTCATCAGATTGTGATGATAGGGATATCTTCATGACATTGTGATTGACATATATGTTTGTCACATTGTGATGATAGGGAAATATTTATCACATTACGATGACAAAGAAATGTTCATCACATTGCGACATTAATTTATATTCATCATAGTGCGATGAGAGGGTAGTGTTTGTCATACTATGATGATAAAGATATTTTCATCAGATTGTAATCATCATATATCTTTGTCACATTACGATCGACATACATCTTCATCGAATTGTGACGTCCATATATGTTCATCACATCAAGACATTACTATGTTTGGTAGATTGCAACGTTTCTATGTTCAAAATATTGCGACGTTTGGAAATGTTGTCATTGGGATGTTACATTTATTTCCACATTGGGATGACATGCATATGTTCGTCAAATTGTGATGTCAGTTTATGTTCATCACATTGCCATGTTACTATGTTCACCAGATTAAAACATTATTATGTTCGCAATATTTCAACATTACGACATTTTTCATTGTGCGATGTTACTATGTTTGACACATTGCAACATTATTATGTCCACCATGTTGTAACTTTTGGTTTTGTTCATCATATTGCATATGAAAATGAAGTTTTAGTGAAGTTCAAAAAAACAAATCTAGCAAAGTGTTTCCTTTATGAAAAATATAAGAACTTTGAACGGATGTAATGTATTACTTATAGAGAAACATAGAATCATACTTGTTCTAATAGAGAAATTTAATTAGTATAATAACTAAAAAAATGTATTCCACAAATTCATTCACTTACTTAAGAAGAATTGAAAATGGCTAACGCTATATCCCAAATATTAAAGATGATTTTTAGAGTGCCCTACCATTCGCCACAAATATTATCAAGACAACCTACACTAATATTCTTTCACGCTAATTTCTTCATAGAAAAGTTATGCCAGTAGTTGACGCACTTTTAAACATACTGTTTATTTCCTAATATCAGAGGGAGGAGTCGAGGATAACAAATATTAAATATATTAATAGCAGGTCGTGGTTGTACATTGAGTTTTTTTTTCATTGGCAACAAATTTCTTCCATTTATGAGAACCCGGATTACCCAGGACGAGTCCAGTCTTATTTTCTGGAATAACGGAGTTGTATGCTCATCACTGGCCTTTCAATATTGTGATGCCACGGGCTCTTATGGAAGTCACACCACTTCCAAGTATCTTTATTTTTCTTTCTGGTGTCGTTCTTTGCTTGTGACTAGTTTTCCTTAGGTCATCCGTCTTTGCTCTTTCCTTTGTTCAACAGGTTCGGGCCACCCTTTCTTGACTTTTTCTATGAGGGGTTCCGAGGCAAAAATTGTCCTGTCTTTTGTTTGAAATTTTGCTCGATTTTGACGGCATATTGGTAGGTTGTGCCCAAGGACGAGATGTCCAAAAAATCCATTTTGGCCTCGATGTATCTATGAAGACCGCCGCAATACTTGAGCACCATATGTCGCTCAGAATATTTGATACCCAACTTGGTGTGCAAGGTATGGAATATATTTGTGAACTCAGACACTGCGTGGCCTCTTTCCTTTCATAATGTGGTCCATTTTGTGTACAGGTCACCATAACTTCCAACATGATCTAGTATTGTTCCTTAATAACATCCCTAAAGGAATCCCAAGTGATCATGACTATAAATAATGAGGGTTCCCTTGATTCCTTTTGCTCACAAAAAGTTTCCCACCAATCTTTGACATGGGGAACAACTTTGAGGAGCAAAAAAGTAATATTTTCTCTATTCAAGAAGTTATGGACAAAGAAATACACTTCTAGCAGTTTCAACTATGTTTATACAACATTGACATCTATCTGACCTTCAAATATAGGAATATTGAAGTTGATTTGTACCTTGAAGGGGGCGGCTCTTTCGTTTGAGGAAGATGTGTCGCCTATTGGTAGCCGCCAAAGGATTTGCGCCAAACTATCCATCATATCATTCCTTTGTTGTGTGAGGGGTTCTTTGAGAATTTTTTTGAAGGAATCTCGTGTCCCATCGTCTTTCTTTTCTCCTGCCATGAGAGGTCTCTTGGGCATGCGAGAGCTTTTATCCTCAACAAAACAAGCTCGAGACCCAATTTTTTGTACCCTAATCTCGTTGGGGACATGCATTAAGAAAGACAAGGAGAAGACCACTCTGATACCACTGATCCAGACTTTATGAGAAGAAGGAAATGAATACAGATTATTATCAAAATATGGTTAACACAAAATAACAGATATATAACAAAGCTAGTATCTATTTAATAAGGAAATAAGGTGAAATTGTAAAATGCTGCAGAAAACAAGATTGCTAGAATGGTGGCGACTTATCTCTAAGAAGAGATGTGATGATTGCACTCATTCACAAGAAGTTGATTACAATGAGGCTCTGAAGTAATTTTTACAATAAAAAAGAATTTCAAAAACCCTAGACATCCAAAAACCGAACCCTAGAAGATGAAGCTAAAAAAGTCATGTGGACCCCGTTTGGGTATGTTAGTACATCAAATTCCTAGGGTCGTAACTTTTGCATATGATCTTCATTTTAGGCGCACAATATCCCATTGGAAAGTTTTATCCGAGGACTACACATGTTGTCTTCAAAATTTGAATTTGACTATATTTCAACCATGACAAGTCCTAAAAACATTGTTTAGGGCCTCAAAACGGCCCCGAAAGTTAGGGACCCAAAAACTAGGTAAAAAATGCCAAACTAGAAAACTGCCAAAATGAGCCATTTGGAATAGGTAGGAGGCCATAAACATCCATCTGAATCAATGTCATAGTGTAAATGACCCATGATACCACCATTTGTGAGCTTCTCCTTCAATGTGAAGGGTAGCATAATTGATTTATTCTTCCTCAGTCATTGGGTTAAGTTGGACGTAGGTGTCCAACTTATATACCCATGTTCTCACTAATCTCTTGGTGGACCAATAAAAGAGAGGGATAATCAAACTTCCCAGCTTGCACATGAGGTCAAATTTCTATTGGCCCTGCGCTCCTCTATTCCACTCCTTAGGTCTGCACATATGTTTAAGGCCGTAAAAGTCATTATAGGAAACTATTTTATGGATATATTCATCGATTGTATCATACTCTATCTATGATATGTTAATATCAAGCCCCTGATCATGTTTCTCATGTGCTCCTACAGGCTTCCCTTTCAAGAAATATGGTAATAAGGGCCTATGAATTCCTAGGCTCCTACTCTAAGCTAGGGTATGGTTATTTCTACTCTCCATGTGTATCTTGTCACCCCAATGTGATCCACTAGGTCCACCTTAATCTATACCATTCATAATCCCATGTTGTCCCACTATCTATGTGAGTACTTAAAGGGTCTACTGCTAGAACCTTGTTATCTCTGATTGTCTTTAAGATGCCTCATTCTATCCCTTGACCATATCTATTAATATTTGGAGCATAGTCCCTTCAGGGTTGTCTCCCATGCTTCCCTCTGGTTCTGACTCTCCTTGGTTTTCTCTTGTTTCTCTTTCCAATGATTCTCAAGAGATATGTCCTCCATGCCCCTTTCTTCTAGGCATAAATGTAGTGACAGGATGGCATAACTACCAACTTTGATACCATTGTAACGTCCCAAACAAGGATAGGTGGGGATATATTGTTTTTTTTGTGCCAAATTGTTATTTCTTCTTAGGAAAAAGTGCCAAATAGTTATATTAATGGTGTTGTTAACTTATTTCAAACAATTTTCTCAAATAAGAATATTTCCAAACAGATTGCATGAATCCATTACAAAATAAATAGTGAATATAACCATTACATATTATTATGGATGAAAACTCCCAAAAATCTTAGCAACACAATCATATCTAATGGCTATAATAATAACCGCAGAATACTCCTAAGCACACAAATCTAATGGTTTCTAAGCAACAATAAAGTATACTACATAAACAATAAGAAACCTGGAATGATGCCAATGATCTGATGTACAAGGATTTCTAAGCCCGATCCTTCTCTATATACTCCGCAAATGACCACTGTAACCCTCAGAACCCAAATATAGTGAACTACTACAACCCCATATTCATAGAGGTCCTTGCAGGATGATTGTGGGACATCTAGTGAGGCCTCATGATACAACTCGTGCTCGACCCACAAAGGTGTCTCCTTTCCTAGTTGTGTGAAACCCTCATGGCACCGGTAGATCTGACGATCTACCTCCTCCAAAAAAATGCCACAAACCCCCTATGCAAGCCGATATGCCTCCAAAATATCTCCAAGATGAGACCAGACACCACAATGAACTCAAATGAGGACTCCAAATGAATCCTCCTCATTTTCTAGCTAGGGTGGATATTGCACCACTAAAACTAAAAGGTAGAGGATTGAAGATATGGTTCATGAAGGAATGAAAGGTAGTTGGTGAGTTAGTCATCCTGAATGGAATGAATAAAAACTCATACTTCCCATAGTGAAACCCGAGTGATTATGGATATCCTCATCTCTGACTCGAATATGGTAGTATCTAGATCACAGATCAACCTTTGAAAAGTACACCGCCCCATGAAACTTTTCAATCAGATCATCAATCTTGGGCATTGGGTATCAGTTTTTGATGATTTTCTTGTTTAGTTCCCTCTAATCTACGCACATCCTCATAGTGCCATATTTTTTCTTAACTATCACAATTGACAAAGTGAAAGGACTAGAGCTAGGGCTGATATGTCCCATATCTAACAATTCCTTTATGGGCTTCTCTATTTCATCCTTGAATCTCTTTGGATGCCTGTATAGGGTGGTTATCATGGGCTTCGTCCCCTTTTCTAAATCAATGACATGATCAAATCTTCGGTTATGTGGTCTCACTACTTGCAATGGATTGAACACTCTTTCATTCTTTCCAAGTAATCCTTGGATATCTGCAGGGTAATGTTGGTGATCCTGTGATGGAGTCTCCATGGTGATCAGGATCTCTGTTGTGTAGGCCATGTCCCCGTGTCTAAAAAGGGACTTCATTCACTCATTAGACATGATCTTTGGGGCACCTTTCGACATACCTCTTACAATGACTCGCTTTCAACCGTTGTTCTAGAACTCCATCCTCATGAGTACAACCACTGAAATCCTAACAACACATCAGTATGTTCTATATCTACGACACAAAATTCATCAATCAACGTATAGTTTACCAATGTTACACCAAATACCCTTATCCTTTGAGAACACATCATGTTGTACACATCTACTACTACCACATTGATTCGCTCAAAATCCTCCGCAAGTTTACAAGTGCAACATCAATGAAATTGTGGGTGGCTCCACCATTAACCAATGTGGTAACCCTCTACACCTACATAATACCTCTGACCCTAAAGGTGTAATACTTAGGGATTCTCGAGAGTGTGGAAATTGTCACTCCCTTGTGGTTATCCTGTAATGGCATCTATTCTGTATCATGTGAGGGCTCCCCACTCTCCTGTCTAATACCCTTATTATCATTGTCATCCTCCTTGTTGGAAACTACCTCAATATAATGGAACTTACTAAGTTGGGATTATCAATAATTTCTCACTTGTAGACAATATCTGAGTCCCTACTCACCGGAAATTTGTAAAGCATTGTGGTTGGAAGGCTAATGCATGTCTTGGCGTTCACCTTCAAGAACGATCGTGAAATCATCCGCTGCACCAATACCAAAATCGATAGAGAAATAATCCATGTCCATGTTCAGAGATCCCCTGCACCAATGACAAAAAACATAGCAAAAAATATGTTCATATTTGAAAAGCATGCCCAGTGGTTAATCAACCAAAACTAAAAACAACATTCAAAAAAGTTAACACAGAGGAAAATACCTCTTCTGTAGCATGCCTGGAAATATTTATAATCACACATCAAAGCCAAGCGAAAAACTGGCTAAATGGAATTCCAAAGCTTCAAAGTTCCCCAGAAAAAATTATCATTCAACCTGTAAAACAAAACGCCCACAAGAAGAGAGATGGGACGCCAGGATAAACGCGGCATCCAGAGTAATATTTTTGTGTGGCATAAATTTCATTTCACGGTAATCAATTATACCAGGTGGTGTTGGAATTAATGCCTCCTCCCACTTTCTTGGCATAAAAGTGTAAATTAAACCCCTTTATTTTTCTAGTGTTAATATTTTAATTTTTGTTAATTACTTAGTCGTGGAAATCAATTATCTATTAAAGTAATTTTTAAATATGAATAGGTAAATGTAAAAAAATGAACACATAAATGAATGTTTTTATAATAGTTAGGAAGTTAATGATTGAAATCACAATCATTTATTTTCTGTGACGGGTAAGAATATTCTAGAGATATTTAATCATGTCTACGGAAAACTTATTAACCACTAAACACCTATTAAATGTGCCCATTGCCAATAGGTGTACACCTTTCGCTGGAAATAGAACTAGGTGAGACTGCCTCAGGTATCCTGAATAATCAAGGCCTAGACTCATATACAACATGGTGTTTCCATAAATATGGTTGGCCTAAAATAACATTACGAAATTCAAGAGGAGAAACATCTCACAATACCTTGTCTCTGAAGGGATTGATGTCGGATGACAAACAACATTATTGGCTGGCGTGGATATCTCTTCCTTTGTAGATCCATCCGATGGTGTAGGGTTGTGGGTGTATCATTATCGGTTGGGCAAGTTGCTTGACAACCTCCATTGAGATAAGGTTCTTCTGGATACCTCTATCAATGATGAAGTACAGTGAGGTACCCTTCACCCACATCTGTGAATGGAAAATGTGTTCTCCTTCATCTGGCTCATCTGGTTCACTGGGCTTGAGCTTGGTGGTAGCAACAGTAGCAATGGGTTATGCGTCAATGATCTGTCTTCCCCTTTCTGGTTCTGACTCAGAGTCGAAACCCACATCTGATTCAGAGGATTTTACCTTAGCCACCAGCAACTGCTTTGAGCAACAATCAATAGTGTTATGCCGCAGGATCTTATGGAAGTCACACCACTTCCAAGTATTTTTATTTTTCTTTCTGGTGTCGTTCTTTGCTTGTGACTAGTTTTCCTTAGGTCATTCGTCTTTGCTCTGTCCTTTGTTCTACAGGTTGGGGCCACCCTTTCTTGACTTTTTCTATGAGGGGTTCCCAGGCCAAAATTGTCGTGTCTTTTGTTTGAGATTTTGCTTGATTTTGACGGCATATTGGTAGGTTGTGCCCAAGGATGAGATGTCCAAAAAATCCATTTCGGCCTCGATGTGTCTATGAAGACCGCCGCAATACTTGAGCACCATATGTCGCTCAAAATATTTGATACCCAACTTGGTGTGCAAGGTATGGAATATATTTGTGAACTCAGACATTGCATGGCCTCTTTCCTTCCATAGTGTGGTCCATTTTGTGTACAGGTCACCATAACTTTCAACATGAAATAGTATTGTTCCTTAATAGCATCCCTAAAGGAATCCCAAGTGATCATGACTATAAATAATGAGGGTTCCCTTGATTCCTTTTTCTCGCAAAAATTTTCCCACCAATCGTTGACATGGGGAACAACTTTGAGGAGAAAAAAAGTAATATTTTCTCTATTCAAGAAGTTATGGACAAATAAATACACTTCTAGCAGTTTCAACTATGTTTATACAACATCGACATCTATCTGACCTTCAAATATAGGAATATCGAAGTTGATTTGTACCTTGAAGGGGGCGGCTCTTTCGTTTGAGGAAGATGTGTCACCTATTGGTAGTCGCCAAAGGATTTGCGCAAAACTATCCATCATATCATTCCTTTGTTGTGTGAGGGGTTCTTTGAGAAAAAAATTGAAGGAATCTCGTGTCCCATCGTCTTTCTTTTCTCTTGCCATGAGAGGTCTCTTAGGCATGCGAGAGCTTTTATCCTCAACAAAACAAGCTCGAGACCCAATTTTTTGTACCCTAATCTCGTTGGGGACATGCATTAAGAAAGACAAGGAGAAGTCCACTTTGATACCACTGATCCAGACTTTATGAGAAGAAGGAAATGAATACAGATTATTATCAAAATATGGTTAACACAAAATAGCAGATATATAACAAAGCTAGTATCTATTTAATAAGGAAATAAGGTGAAATTGTAAAATGCTGCAGAAAACAAGATTGCTAGAATGGTGGCGACTTATCTCTGAGAAGAGATGTGATGATTGCACTCATTCACAAGAAGTTGATTACAATGAGGTTCTGAAGTCATTTTTACAATAAAAAAGAATTTCAAAAACCCTAGACATCCAAAAACCTAACCCTAGAAGATGAAGCTAAAAAAGTCATGTGGAGCCCGTTTGGGTAAGTTAGTACATCAAATTCCTGGGGTCATAACTTTTGCATATGATCTTCATTTTAGTCGCACAATATCCCATTGGAAAGTTTTATCCGAGGACTACACATGTTGTCATCAAAATTTGAATTTGACTATATTTCAACCATGACAAGTCCTAAAAACATTGTTTAGGGCCTCAAAACGCCCCCGGAAGTTAGGGACCCGAAAACTAGGTAAAAAATGCCAAACTGAGCCAATTGGAAAAGGTAGCAGCCCATAAACATCCATCTGAATCAATGTCCTAGTGTAAACGACCCATGATACCACCATTTCTGAGCTTCTCCTTCAATGTGAAGGGTAGCATAATTGATTTATTCTTCCTCAGTCATTGGGTTAAGTTGGAGGTAGGTGTCCAACTTATATACCCATGTTCTCTCTAATCTCTTGGTGGACCAATCAAAGAGAGGGATAATCAAACTTCCCACCTTGCACATGAGGTCAAATTTCTATTGGCCCTGCGCTCCTCTGTTCCACTCCTTAGGTCTGCACATATGTTTAAGGCCATAAAAGTCATTATAGGAAACTATTTTATGGATATATTCATCGATCGTATCATACTCTCTCTATGATATGTTAATATCAAGCCTCTGATCATGTTTCTCATGTGCTCCTAGAGGCTTCCCTTTCAAGAAATATGGTAATAAGGGCCTATGAATTCCTAGGCTCCTACTCTAAGCTAGGGTATGGTTATTTCTACTCTCCATGTGTATCTTGTCACCCCAATGTGATCCACTAGGTCCACCTTAATCTTTACCATTCATAATCCCATGTTGTCCCACTATCTATGTGAGTACTTAAAGGGTCTACTGCTAGAACCTTGTTATCTCTGACAAACTTTAAAATGCCTCATTCTATCCCTTGACCATATCTATTAATATTTGGAGCATAGTACCTTCAGGGTTGTCTCCCATGCTTCCCTCTGGTTCTGACTCTGCTTGGTTTTATCTTGTTTCTCTTTCCAATGATTCTCGAGAGATATGTCCTCCATCCCCCTTTCTTCTAGGCATAAATGTAGTGACAGTATGGCATAACTACCAACTTTGATACCACTGTAACGTCCCAAACAAGGATAGGTGGGGATATATTGTTTTTTTTGTGCCAAATTGTTATTTCTTCTTAGGAAAAAGTGCCAAATAGTTATATTAATGGTGTTGTTAACTTATTTCAAACAATTTTCTCAAATAAGAATATTTCCAAACAGATTGCATGAATCCATTACAAAATAAATAGTGAATATAACCATTACATATTATTATGGATGCAAACTCCCAAAAATCTTAGCAATACAATCATATCTAATGGTTGTAATAATAACCGCAGAATACTCCTAAGCAGACAAATCTAATGGTTTCTAATTAACAGTAAAGTATACTACATAAACAATAAGAAACCTGGAATGATGCCAATGATCTGATGTCCAAGGATTTCTAAGCCCGATCCTTCTCTATATACTCTGCAAATGACCACTGTAACCCTCAGAACTCAAATATAGTGAACTACCACAACCCCATATTCATACAGGTCCTTGCAGGATGATTGTGGGACATCTAGTGAGGCCTCATGATACAACTCGTGCTCGACCCACAAAGGTGTCTCCTTTCCTAGTTGTGTGAAACCCTCACGGCACCGGTAGATCTGACGATCTACCTCCTCCAAAAAAATTCCACAAACCCCCTATGCAAGCCGATATGCCTCCAAAATATCTCCAAGATGAGACCAGACACCACAATGAACTCAAATGAGGACTCCAAATGAATCCTCCTCATTTTCTAGCTAGGGTGAATATTGCACCACTAAAACTAAAAGGTAGAAGATTGAAGATATGGTTCATGAAGGAATGAAAGGTAGCTGGTGAGTTAGTCAGCCTGAAAGGAATGAATACAAACTCATACTTCCCATAGTGAAACCTGAGTGATTATGGATATCCTCATCTCTGACTCGAATATGGTAGTATCTAGATCGCAGATCAACCTTTGAAAAGTACACCGCCCCATGAAACTTTTCAATCAGATCATCAATCTTGGGCATTGGGTATTAGTTTTTGATGATTTTCTTGTTTAGTGCCCTCTAAGATATGCACATCCTCATAGTGCCATATTTTTTCTTAACTATCAGAATTGACAAAGTGAAAGGACTAGAGCTAGGGCTGATATGTCCCATATCTAACAAGTCCTTTATGGGATTCTCTATTTCATCCTTGAATCTCTTTGGATGCATGTACAGGGTGGTTATCATGGGCTTCGTCCCCTTTTCTAAATCAATGACATGATCAAATCTTAGGTTATGTGGTCTCACTACTTGCAATGGATTGAACACTCTTTCATTCTTTCCAAGTAATCCTTGGATATCTGCAGGGTAATGTTGGCGATACTGTGATGGAATCTCCATGGTGATCAGGATCTCTGTTGCATAGGTCATGTCCTCGTGTCTAAAAAGGGCCTTCATTCACTCATTAGACTTGATCTTCGAGGCACCTTTCGACATACCTCTTACAATGACTCGCTTTCAACCGTTGTTCTAGAACTCCATCCTCATGAGTACAACCACTGAAATCCTAACAACACATGAGTATATTCTATATCTACGACACAAAATTGATCAATCAATGTATAGTTTACCAATGTTACACCAAATCCCCTTATCCTTTGAGAACACATCATGTTGTACACATCTACTACTACCACATTGATTCCATAAAAATCCTCCGCAAGTTTACAAGTGCAACATCAATGAAATTGTGGCTAGCTCCACCATTAACCAATGTTGTAACCCTCTACACCTACATAATACCTCTGACCCTAAAGGTGTAATACTTAGGGATTCTCGAGAGTGTGGAAATTGTCACTCCCTTGTGGTTATCTTGTAATGGAATCTATTTTGTATCATGTGAGGGCTCCCCACTCTCCTGTCTAATACCCTCATTATCATTGTCATCCACCTTGTTGGAAACTACCTCAATATAATGGAATTTACTAAGTTGGGATTATCAATAATTTCTCACTTGTAGACAATATCTGAGTCCCTACTCACCGGAAATTTGTAAAGCATTGTGGTTGGAAGGCTAATGCATGTCTTGGCGTTCACCTTCAAGAACGATCGTGAAATCATCCACTGCACGAATAACAAAATCGATAGCGAAATCATCCATGTCCATGTTCATAGATTCGCTACACCAATGAAAAAAAACATAGAAAAACATATGTTCATATTTGAAAAGCATGCCCAGTGGTTAATCAACCAAAACTAAAAACAACATTCAAAAAAGTTAACACAGACATGAAAATACCTCCTCTGTAGCCTGCCTGGAAATATTTATAATCACACATCAAAGCCAAGCGAAAAAGTGGCTAAATGGAATTCCAAACCTTCAAAGTTCACCAGAAAAAATTATCATTCAACCTGTAAAACAAAACGCCCACAAGAAGAGAGATGAAACGCCAGGATAAACGTGGCATCCAGAGTAATCTTTTCGTGTGGCATAAATTGCATTTCACGGTAATTAATTATACTAGGTGGTGTTGGAATTAATACCTCCTCCCACTTTCTTGGCATAAAAGTGTAAATTAAACCCCTTTATTTCTCTAGTGTTAATATTTTAATTTTTGTTAATTACTTAGTCGTGGAAATCAATTAGCTATTAAAGTAATTTTTAAATATGAATAGGTAAATGTAAAAAAATGAACACATAAATGAATGTTTTTATAATAGTTAGGAAGTTAATGATTGAAATCACAATCATTTATTTTCTGTGACGGGTAAGAATATTCTAGAGATATTTAATCATGTCCACATAAAACTTATTAACCACTAAACACCTATTAAATGTGCCCATTGCCAATAGGTGTACACCTTTCGCTGGAAATAGAACTAGGTGAGACTGCCTCGGGTATCCTGATTAATCGAGGCCTAGACTCATATACAACATGGTGTTTCCATAAATATGGTTGGCCCAAAATAACATTACAAAATTCAAGAGGAGAAACATCTCACAATACCTCGTCTCTGAAGGGATTGATGTCGGATGACAAACAACGTTATTAGCTGGCGCGGATGTCTCTTCCTTTGTGGATCCATCCGATGGTGTAGCGTTGTGGGTGTATCATTGTCGGTTGGGCAAGTTGCTTGACAACCTCCATTGAGATAAGGTTCTTCTGGATACCTCTATCAATGATGAAGTGCAACGAGGTACCCTTCACCCACATCTATGAATGAAAAATGTGCTCTCCTTCATCTGGCTCATCTGGTTCACCGGGCTTGAGCTTGGTGGTAGAAACAATAGCAATGGGTTATGCATCCATGATATGTCTCCCCCTTTCTGGTTCTGACTCAGATTCGAAACCCACATCTGATTCAGAGGCTTTTACCTCAGCCACCAGCGACTTCTTTGAGCAACAATCAATAGTGTTATGTCACGGGCTCTTATGGAAGTCACACCACTTCCAAGTATCTTTATTTTTCTTTCTGGTGTCGTTCTTTGCTTGTGACTAGTTTTCCTTAGGTCATCCGTCTTTGCTCTGTCCTTTGTTCTACAGGTTGGGGCCACCCTTGCTTGACTTTTTCTATGAGGGGTTCCGAGGCCAAAATTGTCGTGTCTTTTGTTTGAGATTTTGCTCGATTTTGACGGCATATTGGTAGGTTGTGCCCAAGGAGGAGATGTCCAAAAAATCCATTTCGGCCTCGATGTATCTATGAAGACCACTGCAATACTTGAGCACCATATGTCGCTTAGAATATTTGATAGCCAACTTGGTGTGCAAGGTATGGAATATATTTGTGAACTCAGACACTGCGTGGCCTCTTTCCTTCCATAGTGTGGTCCATTTTATGTACAGGTCACCATAACTTCCAACATGATCTAGTATTGTTCCTTAATAACATCCCTAAAGGAATCCCAAGTGATCATGACCATAAATAATGAGGGTTCCCTTGATACCTTTTTCTCACAAAAAGTTTCCCACCAATCTTTGACATGGGGAACAACTTTGAGTAGCAAAAAAGTAATATTTTCTCTATTCAAGAAGTTATGGATAAAGAAATACACTTCTAGCAGTTTCAACTATGTTTATACAACATTGACATCTATCTGACCTTCAAATATAGGAATATCGAAGTTGATTGGTACCTTGAAGGGGGAGGCTCTTTCGTTTGAGGAATATGTGTCGCCTATTTGTAGCCGCCAAAGGATTTGTGCCAAACTATCCATCATATCATTCCGTTGTTGTGTGAGGGGTTCTTTGAGAAATTTTTTGATGGAATCTCGTGTCCCATTATCTTTATTTTCTCCTGCCATGAGAGGTCTCTTGGGCATGCGAGATCTTTTATCCTCAACAAAACAAGCTCGAGACCCAATTTTTTGTACCCTAATCTCGTTGGGGACATGCATTAAGAAAGACAAGGAGAAGACCACTCTGATACCACCGATCCAGACTTTATGAGAAGAAGTAAATGAATACAGATTATTATCAAAATATGGTTAACACAAAATAGCAGATATATAACAAAGATAGTATCTATTTAATAAGGAAATAAGGTGAAATTGTAAAATGTTGCAGAAAACAAGATTGCTAGAATGGTGGCGACTTATCTCTGAGAAGAGATGTGATGATTGCACTCATTCACAAGAATTTGATTACAATGAGGCTCTGAAGTCATTTTTACAATAAAAAAGAATTTCAAAAACCCTAGACATCCAAAAACCTAACCCTAGAAGATGAAGCTAAAAAAGTCATGTGGACACCGTTTAGGTAAGTTAGTACATCAAATTCCTAGGGTCGTAACTTTTGCATATGATCTTCATTTTAGGCGCACAATATCCCATTGGAAAGTTTTATCCGAGGACTACACATGCTGTCGTCAAAATTTGAATTTGACTATATTTCAACCATGACAAGTCCTAAAAACATTGTTTAGGGCCTCAAAATGGCCTCGGAAGTTAGGGACCCGAAAACTAGGTAAAAAATGCCAAACTAGAAAACTGCCAAAATGAGCCAGTTGGAATAGGTAGGAGGCCATAAACATCCATCATAATCAATGTCCTGGTGTAAACGACCCATGATACCACCATTTGTGAGATTCTCCTTCAATGTGAAGGGTAGCATAATTGATTTATTCTTCCTTAGTCATTGGGTTAAGTTGGAGGTAGGTTTCCAACTTATATACCCATGTTCTCGCTAATCTCTTGGTGGACCAATCAAAGAGAGGGATAATCAAACTTCCCACCTTGCACATGAGGTCAAATTTCTATTGTCCCTGCGCTCCTCTGTTCCACTCCTTAGATCTGCACATATGTTTACGGCCGTAAAAGTCATTATAGGAAACTTTTTTATGGATATATTCATCGATCGTATCATACTCTCTCTATGATATGTTAATATCAAGCCCCTGATCATGTTTCTCATGTGCTCCTACAGGATTCCCTTTCAAGAAATATGGTAATAAGGGCCTATGAATTCCTAGGCTCCTACTCTAAGCTAGGGTATGGTTATTTCTACTCTCCATGTGTATCTTGTCACCCCAATGTGATCCACTAGGTCCACCTTAATCTGTACCATTCATAATCCCATGTTGTCCCACTATCTATGTGAGTACTTGAATGGTCTACTGCTAGAACCTTGTTATCTCTGACTGTCTTTAAGATGCCTCATTCTATCCCTTGACCATATCTATTAATATTTTGAGTATAGTGCCTTCAGGGTTGTCTCCAATGCTTCCCTCTGGTTCTGACTCTGCTGGGTTTTCTCTTGTTTCTCTTTCCAATGATTCTCGAGAGATATGTCCTCCATGCGCCTTTCTTCTAGGCATAAATGTAGTGACAGGATGGCATAACTACCAACTTTGATACCACTGTAACGTCCCAAACAAGGATAGGTGGGGATATATTGTTTTTTTTGTGCCAAATTGTTATTTCTTCTTAGGAAAAAGTGCCAAATAGTTATATTAATGGTGTTGTTAACTTATTT
>ML835590.1:12465-24857 GCA_009831015.1 Picea engelmannii | reverse complement strand
CCAAGATGAGACCAGACACCACAATGAACTCAAATGAGGACTCCAAATGAATCCTCCTCATTTTCTAGCTAGGGTGGATATTGCACCACTAAAACTAAAAGGTAGAGGATTGAAGATATGGTTCATGAAGGAATGAAAGGTAGCTGGTGAGTTAGTCAACCTGAAAGGAATGAATACAAACTCATACTTTGATAGTGAAACCCGAGTGATTATGGATATCCTCATCTCTAACTCGAATATGGTAGTATCTAGATCGCAGATCAACCTTTGAAAATTACACCACCCCATGAAATGTTTCAATCAGATCATCAATCTTGGGCATTGGGTATCAGTTTTTGATGATTTTCTTGTTTAGTGCCCTCTAAGCTATGCACATCCTCATAGTGCCATATTTTTTCTTAACTATCACAATTGACAAAGTGAAAGGACTAGAGCTATTGATGATATGTCCCATATCTAACAATTCCTTTATGGGCTTCTCTATTTCATCCTTGAATCTCTTTGGATGCTTGTATGGGGTGGTTATCATGGGCTTCGTCCCCTTTTCTAAATCAATGACTTGATCAAATCTTTGGTTATGTGGTCTCACTATTTGCAATGGATTAAACAATCTTTCATTCTTTCCAAGTAATCCTTGGATATGTGCAGGGTAATGCTGGCGATCCTGTGATGGAGTCTCCATGGTGATCAGGATCTCTGTTGCGTAGGCCATGTCCCCTTGTCTAAAAAGGGCCTTCATTCACTCATTAGACATGATCTTCGGGGCACCTTTCGACATACCTCTTAAAATGACTCGCTTTCAACCGTTGTTCTAGAACTCCATCCTCATGAGTACAACCACTGAAATCCTAACAACACATGAGTATATTCTATATCTATGACACAAAATTCATCAATCAATGTATAGTTTACCAATGTTACACCAAATCCCCTTATCCTTTGAGAACACATCATGTTGTACACATCTACTACTACCACATTGATTCCCTCAAAATCCTCCGCAAGTTTACAAGTGCAACATCAATGAAATTGTGGGTGGCTCCACCACTAACCAATGTTGTAACCCTCTACACCTACATAATACCTCTGACCCTAAAGGTGTAATACTTAGAGATTCTCGAGAGTGTGGAAATTGTCACTCCCTTGTGGTTATCCTGTAATGGCATCTATTCTGTATCATTTGAGGGCTCCCCACTCTCCTGTCTAATACCCTCATTATCATTGTCATCCTCCTTGTTGGAAACTACCTCAATATAATGGAATTTACTAAGTTGGGATTATCAATAATTTCTCACTTGTAGACAATATCCGAGTCCCTACTCACCGGAAATTTGTAAAGCATTTTGGTTGGAAGGATAATGGATTTCTTGGCGTTCACCTTCAAGAACGATCATGAAATCATCCGCTGCACCAATAACAAAATCGATAGTGAAATCATCCATGTCCATGTTCAGAGATCCGCTGCACCAATGACAAAAACCATAGCAAAAGACATGTTCATATTTGAAAAGCATGCCCAGTGGTTAATCAACCAAAACTAAAAACAACATTCATAAAAGTTAACACAGACATGAAAATACCTCTTCTGTAGCCTTCTTGGAAATATTTATAATCACACATCAAAGCCAAGCGAAAAAGTGGCTAAATGGAATTCCAAAGCTTCAAAGTTCACCCGAAAAAATTATCATTCAACATGTAAAACAAAACGCCCACAAGAAGAGAGATGAAACGCCAGGATAAATGTGGCATCCAGAGTAATCTTTTCATGTGGCATAAATTGCATTTCACGGTAATTAATTATACCAGGTGGTGTTGGAATTAATGCCTTCTTCCACTTTCTTGGCATAAAAGTGTAAATTAAACCCCTTTATTTTTCTCGTGTTAATATTTTAATTTTTTTTAATCACTTAGTCATGGAAATCAATTAGCTATTAAAGTAATTTTTAAATATGAATAGGTAAATGTAAAAAAATGAACACATAAATGAATGTTTTTATAATAGTTAGGAAGTTAATGATTGAAATCACAATCATTTATTTTATGTGACGGGTAAGAATATTATAGAGATATTCAATCATGTCCACAGAAAAATTATTAACCACTAAACACCTATTAAATGTGCCCATTGCCAATAGGTGTATGCCTTTCGCTGGAAATAGAACTAGGTGAGACTGCCTCGGGTATCCTGAAAAATCGAGGCGTAAACTCATATACAACATGGTGTTTCCATAAATATGGTTGGCCCAAAATAACATTACAAAATTCAATAGGAGAAACATCTCACACTACCTCGTCTCTGAAGGGATTGATGTCGGATGACAAACAACATTATTGGCTGGCGCGGATGTCTCTTCCTTTGTGGATCCATCCGATGGTGTAGGGTTGTGGTTGCATCATTGTCGGTTGGGCAAGTCGCTTGACAGCCCCCATTGAGATGAGGTTCTTCTAGCTACCTCTATCAATGATGAAGTGCAGCGAGGTACCCTTCACCCACATCTGTGAATGAAAACTGTGCTCTCCTTCCTCTGGCTCATCTGGTTCAGCAGGCTTGAGCTTGGTGGTAGCAACGGTAGTAATGAGTTATGAGTTAATGATATGTCTCCCCCTTTCTATTTTTGGCTCAGAGTCGAAACCCACATCTGATTCAGAGGCTTTTACCTTAGCCACCAGAGACTTCTTTGAGCAACAATCAATAGCGTTATGCCACGGGCTCTTATGGAAGTCACACCACTTCCAAGTATCTTTATTTTTCTTTTTGGTGTCATTATTTTCTTGTGACTAGTTTTCCTTAGGTCATCCATCTTTGCTCTATCCTTTTTTCTACAGATTGGGGCCACCCTTTCTTGACTTTTTCTGTGAGGGGTTCCCAGGCCAAAATTGTCATGTCTTTTGTTTGAGATTTTGCTCGATTTTGACGACGTATTGGTAGGCTGTTCCCAAGGATGAGATGTCCAGAAAATCCATTTCGGCCTCGATGTATCTATGAAGATCACCGCAATACTTGAGCACCAGATGTCGTTCAAAATATTTGATACCCATCGTGGTGTGCAAGGTATGGAATATATTTGTGAACTCAGGCACTGCGTGGTCTCTTTCCTTCCACACTGTGGTCCATTTTGTGTACAGGTCACCATAACTTCCAACATGATCTAGTATTGTTCCTTAATAGCATCCCTAAAGGAATCCCAAGTGATCGTGACTATAAATAATGAGGGTTCCCTTGTTTCCTTTTGCTCACAAAAAGTTTCCCACCAATATTTGACATGGAAAACGACTTTGAGGAGAAACAAAGTAATATTTTTTCTATTCAAGAAGTTATGGACAAAGAAATACACTTCTAGCATATTCAACTATGTTTATACAACATCGACATCTATCTGACCTTCAAATATAGGAATATCGAAGTTGATTTGTACCTTGAAGGGGACGGCTCTTTCGTCTGAGGAAGATGTGTCGACTGTTGGTAGCTGCCAAAGGATTTGCGCCAAACTATCCATCATATCATTCCTTTGTTGTGTGAGGGGTTCTTTGAGAATTTTTTTTAAGGAATCTCGTGTCACATCGTATTTGTTTTCTCCTACCATGAGAGGTCTCTTGGGCATGCAAGAGATTTTATCCTCAACAAAACAAGATCGAGACCGAATTTTTTGTACCCTAATCTCGTTGGGGACATGCATTAAGAAAGATAAGGAGAAGACCACTCTGATACCACTGATCTAGACTTTATGATAAGAATGAAATGAATACAGATTATTATTAAAATATGGTTAACACAAAATAAAAGATATATAACAAATCTAGTATCTATTTAATAAGGAAATAAGGTGAAACTGTAAAATGCTGCAAAAAACAAGATTGCTAGAATGGTGGCGACTTATCTCTTAGAAGAGACGTGACGATTGCACTCATTCACAAGAAATTGATTACAATCAGGCTCTGAAGTCATTTTTACAATAAAAAAGAATTTCAAAAACCCTAGACATCCAAAAACCTAACCCTAGAAGATGAAGCGAAAAAATTCATGTGGGCCCCATTTGGGTAAGTTAGTACATCAAATTCTTGGGGTCGTAACTTTTGCATATGATCTTCATTTTAGGCGCACAATATCCCATTGGCAATTTTTACCCGAGGACTACACATGTTGTCGTCAAAATTTGAATTTGACTATATTTCAACCATGACAAGTCCTAAAAACATTGTTTAAGGCCTCAAAACGGCCCCGGAAGTTAGGAACCCGAAAACTAGGAAAAAAATGCCAAACTAGAAAACTGCCAAAATGAGCCAGTTGGAATAGGTAGGAGGCCATCAAAATCCATGTGGATCAATGTCCTAGTGAAAACGACCCATGATACCACCATTCGTGAGCTTCTCCTTCAATGTGAAGGGTAGCATAATTGATTTATTCTTCCTCAGTCATTGGGTTAAGTTGGAGGTAGGTGTCCAACTTATATACCCATGTTCTCACTAATCTCTTGGTGGACCAATCGAAGAGAGGGATAATAAAACTTCCCACCTTGCACATGAGGTTAAATTTCTATTGGCTCTGCGCTCCTCTATTCCACTCCTTAGGTCTGTACATATGTTTAAGGCCGTAAAAGTCATTATAGGAAACTTTTTTATGGATATATTCATCGATCGTATCATACTCTCTCTATGATATGTTAATATCAAGCCCCTGATCATGTTTCTCATGTGCTCCTACAGGATTCCCTTTCAAGAAATATGGTAATAAGCACCTATGAATTCCTAGGCTCCTACTCTAAGCTAGGGTATGGTTATTTCTACTCTCCATGTGTATCTTGTCACCCCAATGTGATCCACTAGGTCCACCTTAATCTATACCATTCATAATCCCATGTTGTCCCACTATATATGTGAGTACTTAAAGGGTCTACTGCTAGAACCTTGTTATCTCTGACTGTCTTTAGGATGCCTCATTCTATCCCTTGACCATATCTACTAATATTTGGAGCATAGTCCCTTCAGGGTTGTCTCCCATGCTTCCCTCTGGCTCTGACTCTGCTTGGTTTTCTCTTGTTTCTCTTTCCAATGATTCTCGAGAGATATGTCCGCCGTGCCCCTTTCTGCTAGGCATAAATGTAGTGACAGGATAGCATAACTGCCAACTTTGATACCACTATAACGTCCCAAACAAGGATAGGTGGGGATATATTGTTTTTTTTGTGCCAAATTGTTATTTCTTCTTAGGAAAAAGTGCCAAATACTTATATTAATGGTGTCGTTAACTTATTTCAAACAATTTTCTCAAATAATAATATTTCCAAATAGATTGCATGAATCCATTAAAAAATAAATAGTGAATATAACCATTACATATTATTATGGATGGAAACTCCCAAAAATATTAGCAATACAATCATATCTAATGGTTGTAATAAAAACTGCAGAATACTCCTAAGCACACAAATCTAATGGTTTCTAAGCAACAGTAAAGTATACTACATAAACAATAAGAAACCTGGAATGATGCCACTGATCTGATGTCCAAGGATTTCTAAGCCTGATCCTTCTCTATATACTCTACAAATGACCATTGTAACCCTCAGAACCCAAATATAGTGAACTACTACAACCCCATATTCATAGAGGTCCTTGCAGGATGATTGTGGGACGTCTAGTGAGGCCTCACGATACAACTCGTGCTCGACCCACAGAGGTGTCAACTTTCCTAGTTGTGTGAAACCCTCATGGCACCGGTAGATCTGACGATCGACCTCCTCCAGAAAAATGCCACAAACCACCTATGCAAGCCGATATGCCTCCAAAATAACTCCAAGATGATACTAGACACCACAACGGATTCAAATGAGGACTCCAAATGAATCCTCCTCATTTTCTAGCTAGGGTGGATATTGCACCACTAAAACTAAAAGGTAGAGGATTGAAGATATGGTTCATGAAGGAATGAAAGGTAGATGGTGAGTTAGTCAGCCTGAGAGGAATGACTACAAAATCATACTTCCCATAGTGAAACCCAAGTGATTATTGATATCCTCATCTCTGACTCGAATATGGTAGTATCTAGATTGCAGATCAACAATCTTGGGCATTGGTTATCAGTTTTTGATGATTTTCTTGTTTAGTGCCCTCTAAGCTATGCACATCCTCATAGTGCCATATTTTTTATTAACTATCACAATTGACAAAGTGAAAGGACTAGAGCTAGGGCTGATATGTCCCATATCTAACAATTCCTTTATGGGCTTCTCTATTTCATCCTTGAATCACTTTGGATGCCAATACGGGGTGGTTATCATGGGCTTCATACCCTTTTCTAAAGCAATAACATGATCAAATCTTTTGTTATGTGGTCTCACTACTTGCAATGGATTGAACACTCTTTCATTCTTTCCAAGTAATCCTTGGATATCTGCAGGGTAATGCTGGTGATCCTGTGATGGAGTCTCCATGGTGATCAGGATCTCTGTTGTGTAGGCCATGTCCCCGTGTCTAAAAAGGGCCTTCATTCACTCAGTAGACATGATCTTCGAGGCACCTTTCGACATACCTCTTACAATGACTCGCTTTCAACCATAGTTCTAGAACTCCATCCTCATGAGTACAACCACTGAAATTCTAACAACAGATGAGTATATTCTATATCTACGACACAAAATTCATCGATCAACGTATACTTTCCCAATGTTACACCAAATCCCCTTATCCTGTGAGAACACATCATGTTGTACACATCTACTACTACCACATTGATTCCCTTAAAATCCTCCGCAAGTTTACAAGTGCAAAATCAATGAAATTGTGGGCGGCTCCACCATTAACCAATGTTGTAACCCTCTACACCTACATAATACCTCTGACCCTAAAGGTGTAATACTTAGGGATTCTCGAGAGTGTGGAAATTTTCACTCCCTTGTGGTTATCCTGTAATGGCATCTATTCTGTATCATGTGAGGGCTCCCCATTGTCATGTCTAATACCCTCATTATAATTGTCATCCTCCTTGTTGGAAACTACCTCAATATAATTGAATTTACCTTTTCCCATACATCAATGACCCATTTCCCATGACTCCTTGCAACTTTAGCAAAGGTTCTTCCTCCTTAGTTCTCGTCGAGTTTCCTGATCCATCCCATCCTTCCCTATCCATGCCTTTTGGGGAAATTTCATCTTCTTACCCCCTTGAGGGGTGAATGGTTTTGTTGGTGCCTTCTTGGAGACTATGTTTCTCATGTCCCGAGTTCTCATGATGGCCTTTTGTAATGTTGTTGTTCTAAATTCCTTCACCCATCCTCTCAAGGGTTCAAGTAGATACTCCATGAATAAAATCACCAACCTTTGTTGAGGAATATCTATCATCATAAATGCCATCCTATGAAAATCAATGATGTATGCTTCTGTTGTACGTGTCTGTCTCGGTTGTGCTAACTCCCTGAAGTGTATCTCAAGGTCCTTATTTTCAAAACTATCCATCAAAATTTGAGCGAAGTTCACATATGAAGTGATGATGGCATGTCCTAGTTCCACCTACCCATGATACCACCATTCATTAGCTTCTCCTTCCAAATGAATGGTGGCATAATTAATTGCTTCTTTCTCAGTCATTGGGTTAAGTTGGAGGTAGGTTTCCAACTTATGTACCCATGCTCTAGCCATTCTCTTGGTGGACCAATCAAAGGGTTGGATAGTCGACCTTCACACCTTGCACATGAGGTCAAAGTTTTGTTGGCCCTGTGCTCCTTTGTTCCACTCATTATGTATGTACTTTTGTTTTTGAGGTTGCAGAAGTCATTATAGGAAAATTTCTCACATATATTTTATCTATCGTATCATACTCTCTATATGAGGTGTTAATATCAATCCTATGATTAGATTTATCTTGTGCTCCTATAGGATTCCCTGTCAATAATTGTGGTAGTAAGGTCCTAGGAATCCTTAGGATCCTTCTCTCAACTAGGTTATGGTTATTGCTACTGTCTATGTGTATCCTGTCACCCCAATGGGATCCACTGGGTCCACCTTGATCTGTACCATTCATATTCCCATGTTGTCCCATTAGTTGTGCGAGCACTTCTAAGGTTTGTTGTTGGAACTTTGTTGTCTCTTCCTATCTTTAGGATGCCTCGTTATGTCCCTTGACAAGATCTTTTAATATTTGGAGAATAGTCCCTTCAGGGTTTTCTCGCAAGCTTCCCTTTAGCTCTGATTCTATTTGATTTTCTCTTGTTTCTCTTTCCGATGATTCTCAATAGGTCTTTACTCCATGCCCCTTTCTCCTAGGCATCTATGTAGCCACATGATGGCATAACCACCAACTTTGATACCACTTTAATGTCCCCAAATAGGATAGGTGGGGATATATTGGTTTTTCTGTCCCAAATTGTTATTTATTCTTATATAAAAGGGCCAAATACTTATATTAATGGTGTTGTTAACTTCTTTCAAACAATTTTCTCAAATAAGAATATTTCCAAACACATTGCATGCATCCATTACACAAGAAATAAAGCAAATAACCATTGAATCTTATTATGGATGGAAACTCCCAAAAATATCAACAATACAATCATATCTAATGGTTGTAATAAAAACCACATAATACTCATAAGCACACAAATCTAATGGTTTCCAAGAAACTGCAAAATCTACTACAAAAACAATAAGAAACCTGGAATAATGCCAATTCTCTGATGTACAAGGATTTTTGAGCTCGATACTTCTCTATCTTCTCTGCAAATGACCATTGTAACCCTCGCAACCTCGATCAGATGAACTACTACAACCCTAGATTCATAGAGGTCCTCACAAGATGATTGTGGGACGTTTAGTGGGGCCTCGCGGGACAACCCATTCTCAACCTACAGAGGTGTCTCCTTTCCAAATTTTGTGAAACCCTCTTGGAACCAGTATGTTTGGCGATCAACCTCCTCCAGAAAAATGTCACAAATTCCCTGCACAAGCCGATATTCCTCCAAACTCTCTGCAAGATGAAACTAAACACCACAATGAACTCAAATGAGGACTCCAAATGAATCCTCCTCTTTGTCTAGCTAGGATGGATATTGCACCACCAAATCTAAATTGAAATGGAAGGAGTTTTCCAACCCCTAATGAAAACTTGTCTAAAGGATCACATTAAAAATAGATCATAAAATATAATGCCAAAGTGAAGGGTTACCCCTCTATTTATTCTCCCTTTTGAACCTTCTCGATGTTTCCCCTTTTTGACCAAATCAAACCCTTTATTTTCCCTTCAATTCCAATTAAATATAATTATTTATTTTCTTTAATGTCACTTTTAGGATTTGTTATTCTTTTAACCTAGTGACACCAAATAAACCACCTTGTCACAATAAATAAATAATATAATATAAAGACATTAAAATAATAAATAAAAGTAAAATTAAACATTCATGTAGTAAAAGGTCATGACTAAAAGTCATGACTCTTCATAAAACCATAAAGGGCATATATATAGGAAGGCTCTATCTTTGTAATATCATAATCTATTATCAATTATTATTATATATAAATCTTCTTATGCATTCTGAGTAAGTTGTTCTTTACAAAATCTTCGTGTCTCTCACATTGGTATTAGAGTTGGTCGCTCCTCCGTATCACAGTCAATTCCCTCCACTTCTCCCATCCGCGACCTGCACCTACTCTTCCAAATTCTCCATGCACCCCTCTCTTACGCATCACTCCCACACTCCCTCCTTCTCTTTATCCCCACGCAACCCCCTCTCCCACACACTCCAACCCACATCCTCCCACTGTAAATTATATACAATTATTTTCAAATAACTAAAAACGATATATTCCAAACAAGTTCAAAATTATAGAAAAGTACTCACCCACAAACACCAGAAGGATGTTAGAATTAAAAAATCAAGTGGAAAAAATAGACTGTGAGTGTAAAATCATTAGAAAAACACTCAAAAAGTCAATACAAAAAACTCATGACGAGTTACTAGAAGAAATGAGGCTCAACAATGAGGCACTCAAAAAAGATTTGACCCATAATCTTAAAGAAAAAATTTCAACAGAAGTCAAAATCAAATTACAAAAAGGTATGTATAATCTAAAACAAGATCTTAAAGATGATATTTTTTAAGAACTCGGAGTTAACCTACAACAAGGTTTGGGAAAATTTAACGAGAAATAAATGACGATTTGCAACAAAGCCTGGTTGTGATGACACAACATCGGGAAGAAAACCTTAATGAGATTTTGAAATAAATAAAAGGCCAAGGGCACCAACAAGACACCCAACAAGAAACAAGTGACTCGGGAACATATAACACAACACCCCCACCACCAACCTTGGCACCACCTCCCTACAATTCAAATTCCAAACCTTTATCACAACATCAACCCTTAATGATTTATCCTCCGAAAGCCAAAATTGAACTATCAAAATACAATGGAGGTGATAACCAATGTGTGGCTTGGTTTAACAAAAATGAATAATATTTCCATATATAAAATATTACAACCGATGAAGAAAAGGTCAAATACGCATCGATGTACCTCGAAGGAACTGCATACAATTGGTATCTATGGTGGAAATGAATAATTCAGTCATATAATTGGAATTCTTTCTAAAATGATTTTTTTAAATATTCCAAGGCATCTCGAAAAAGTATTTGTTTTTAAAAACTCACCATATTACAACAAAAAGGAAACGTAGATGAATTTACGCATCAATGGGAATCTCTCGCCACCCGAGTATTTGGACTATCTGATGATCAATTACTCCATTCTTACATAGGTGGTTTCAAATCACATATCCAAGATGAGTTAATATTACATGAGGTTATTGCGATAGAAATACACAAGGAAAAAGCCACAGAAGAAACAATAGAAGGCCAATCAAGATTCAACAAGGTTTACTCAAGAAGGAGGGTACCTTATACCATAGTGAATGAAAAATACATACCACCCAATCTATTTGAAGATAAAAGAAGAATTTTAGAGTCTCAAAGGATAAAAGAAGGACATTGTAAACAATGTGGAGAGAAATGGGACCTTAGACATAGATTCTAGATGGAAGATCACTCAAAACAATTGTACATTTGCGAAGCAGAGAAAGATGATGAATCATACTCAACAAAATCAATAAATGAAGAAATGGAAAATTTCCAAAATGACACTTCATAACTCATAGAAGATGACACACCAAGAATATCGCTTGTAGCCATCACAGGCATTACCCAACCACAAACTCTCAAATTAAAAGGACATATAAAAAATGATAATGTCGTCATACTAATCGAGACTGGAAGTACTCACAATTTCCTCGATATCAATATTGGAAGGAAACTCAAATTATTTGTATATCCAGTTCTAGATATGAAATTAATGGTTGCAGATGACAAAAAAATTGGAAATTATGGAAAATGCCATAAGGTGAAATTTCAAATCCAATATTTTAATTTGCAATCAGAACTTTACATTGTCCCTCTGGGAGGAGTAGATGTCATTTTAGGATTCCAATGGTTACAAACCTTGGGCGCATACTCAGTCAATCACCAAGAACATTTCATCCAATTCAAGTGGCAAGGGAAACATTATAAATTAAATGGTTTTCAACCTCCACAAACATAGGTTGTGTCATCACAACAAATGAAAAAATGAATCGAAAAGGAACAACCACATACTTCATCCAATGCCACAACATAGAAATACAAGAATATGAACAGGATGACTCCAGAACATCATATGTCCAAAATATAATTCAAAAACATAAGAATGCATTTCAAGACTTTGCCATGGGGTTACCGCCTCAAAGAAGAATTGAACATATAATTAAAGTTAAATGAGGATCAAGCCTAGTCAAGGTTAGACCATACATATACCCTCATCACCACAAAACAAAGATTGAAAGATTAGTCCAAGACCTATTAAAATGTGGTGTCATCACTAAAAGCAGAAGTCCATATGCAGCTCAAGTAGTGTTAGATCAAAAGAAAGATGGATCTTTCAGATTATGCATACATTACTAACGGATAAACAAAATAACAATTAAAAAAAAAATCCATTCTGTTTATTGATGAAATGTTGGGTGAACTTCACAGAGAAAGATATTTTTCAAAACTTGATTTAAGATCTAGGTACTATCAGATTAGAATCAAACTAAAAGATGTAGCCAAGACTTCTTTCCAGACACACGAAGGACACTACGAAATTGAAGGTGATGCCTTTTCGGCTAACTAATGCCCCCACCACTTTCTAAGTGAAAATGAATGAATTATTTCACCCATACTTACAGAAACATGTCTTAGTTTTCTTCGATGATATCTTAGTGTATAGTAAAACATGGGAGGAGCATATGAAACATTTGGGAAAAGTGTTATCTCTTCTGGAGGAAAATCAATTCTATGCCAAAATGTAAAATTGTGCATTTGGAAAGG